>JBBIGA010000138.1:1423209-1442688 GCA_037576975.1 Alestes dentex | reverse complement strand
TTTGCACATCTTAAATCGAAAACCTGAACATGCCACTCCATTTACCGTTCTCTTCGAGCACGTAGTAACTAGCAGCAGGTCTTGTTATTGTTCTGGGTCCTGAGACCTAGGAGCTGCCTCATTGGTGCCCGCCCCCAAGTCCCGCCCCCAAAGCCCCGCCCCCGCTGATGCGTTCCCCCCACATTAAAAATGCTATCTGCGCCCCTGGTATATGGCAATAAACTTAAAACTATTAATATATCCCAGTTTGGTCACTACATAATCACAATCAATAAACTGCTGTTACTGTATTTCAGACTATGCACACACTGTGGGCTCCATACACCCTGGAAACCCTGGGCATACTTCATGGTGTCCACGTGGGCTTGAAACCCATTACGTTTGACCTGTGTTTCTGTCCAGCATCCTTTTGGGGGGGTAACCAGAGGAAGATAAAGTTGGTGTAGCAGAGGGGGGGTCCTGTGTCATAACTATCACTTGCTTTCCTTGGCCACATGGCAAGAGAGCCCGGTCTCACAAGTTTACATGGACTCATCACGAAATGCAATCTATTCAAAAACGTGCTGTGATCACGCCTTTTTTCATGCTAGGACAGCGCTTCACTACCCTATGTATTTTAACGCACACTGCGTAACACCGGCAGTATCAGCGCTAACTGGTGACTGAGGGACAGTAGGAGAGAAATTTGCGCATGTCGGTTTAAAAGAGTTTTTCACTGTCTTTGCCTCCAGTTCATGCGAAGTAGTCTTCTGTTGTAGCCTATGAATGAATGCTTTTATGCAATTTTGTGAAAATATACTACGCATTTCCCACTAAACATGTAATAATAATGAGTTGATTCCTAATCGTTTTTGTTTGGAAAGCGGTTGAAGCAGGTTGAAAGACGGTGAGACGGCGAAAGTCCCTAACCCTAACCCTAACCGTCACCAGATACTGGCGGTGTAACGCACTGCGCATTAAAATACATAGGGTGGTGAAGCATTGTCCTAGCACGAAAAAAGGCCTAAAGCGTGATCGCAGCACGTTTTTGAATAGATTTTATGTCGTGATGGCTGCATGAGATCGGGTTGGGCAAGAAACCACTTTATCCCTGGATTCATTTTAAGCAATTTACACACAGCCTGTTAGATTTACACCAGGAGTGAAACAAAAAACAAAGCTTGAGAGGAGTATTTATCCCAAGGCTGATAAGATCCTGATTCAGAAGAATTATATCGGATACTACTTTTTCTGACCCTCCAGCAGGGCCCCTTTTGGACATTGATTCCAACATTTTATCATAACCATTGACTTTTGGGAAGAAGCTTGGTCAAAACAAGCCTGCTTTACAAACTGATGCCGGCGGGCCAACAAGATCAGAAACAAAATTCCAAAAGTAAATATTTAATTCTCATATATCTATTTAAAGCAGGTCTCTTGAGGGTTCTGGAGACAGAGTGACTCCAAAATGACTTTCAACAAGAAAGAGAGAGTCCACTAAATGGCAGACTCCCCTCGTTAAATGGTTTTTACAGGATGACTGCCACAAATGTTTGTTTGACAGCTTCCAAGGGGTTATGTAAGAGTGAGCAGTTAGCAGCTGCATCTTGCAATTAAACTAAGACCACACTGTGCTTATTCTTCGCTGCCCCAGCCTGGTTTCTCACTGCCCACACCCTCTGTATCATGAAGCATGAAGCACTTTCCAGATGAACCTTTTCCTGCTCCTGATTATAGTGTCAGACTGATCTTGCCCTGATTGTTGGTGCCAGCCCTGGTTTTCCATTCGCAATTTGACTTTGGTACTGGATATTGGGCATAGAAGCCAAGTATTGGGCAGCTGGTGGCTTGGTGGCTAGGGAGTTGCACCTGCAATCAGAAGGTCATGGATTTGAATCCCAGGACTGCCAGTGGCACTACTGAGGTATCCTTGAGCAAGAAACAATCCCCACACGCTGCAAGCCGTTTACTCCAGGATCAATATAGTATATAGAAAAAATAATATTTTGTACATAATTTGAAAGACAGCCCTTGAAAACAGGCCTGCATTATTTATCTCTATCACCAGGAGACGAAGAACAGCCCCAAATATATTTTCTACTTGACCAAATGCTGTGAGAGGACCAGTGTTTCATCTGTGTTCACTGAATAATTTGCCTTTAAACTTTGCATGGAGTCGTCCCTAAATGCTGTTCTAGCTCTATCTTACTATACAGTGCAAGAATCCATCCTCGTCCTCTGGGATCCTGAAGGATTCCATCCATCATCTTTTTGTCCATAATTCAGCCAGCTTGGAGCCCAAGAACAATCTCAAGAGCACCCTCCACCCAAAGCCCATTAGAGGCATGCTCCAGTCAAAACAGCCCACCCTTCTTTAAAAAAGTAATACCAAAATTATGTCATATAATGTGCCTCCTTCATGCATCCAAATCAAACAAGCACTACAAAGCCTTTCTAGTATTGTTCTGCCAGCCATCTCTCTCCCTCTGTCCCACCACTGCTGCCACAAAGGAACCTTAACGACACTGCTGTTATCCAATCGTCATCATCATAGTGACAACAATGTGCAGACATGCTAATACTCCCCTCTGGGAGCAATTGAAGGATCTGCCCTGTGGAGCCCTGGCACTTTGTGCCTCAGCCTCCAGACCTTATATGGGTCATGACAGGATCTCAGATAGGCTTGGTCCGTCCCTCTGCTCCTGCCTGAAAGTTCTAGAGGTGAGTATAAAACTTATCTATGATCATTCCTAACTGTGTTCATTCTTAGCACCTCTCTGTAGCTCAACCTCACTCTAGTTAGCCAGAAAAATACATGGCTCCCAAAAAAGCAGAGCCCAAGAAGGATGCCACCAAGCCAGCTCCCCCTCAAGAACCAGAGAAGTCCAAGGAGCCAGAGTTTGACCCAAAGAGCGTCACGGTGAGTATTTCAGGTCCTTGTCGTTGTCTGCACTGTCTAATTGCTCTTCAGCCATTGGCATTACCAATAAACTTTATTTAACTGATAATTCCTATAAGGGACCAACATATTATCATTAACCACTCTTCCAGCCTGATACCAGTTTAGATAATTTTCTAGTTTTCAATTTGGTTTATTGGGTTGACTACGTTGATCTCCTTCCACAGTTTCATTGCTCGTTGCTCTTTTGTTCAGTATTATAGGTTAACTAAGGTGAACATAATCAGTTTCTTTCACTCTTTAGCGGTCTGTTGTGATAGCATCACTTATGCCATGCTTTCCTCATAAACCCATCAGTCTCTTCATCAACAATCCAAGGCACACTGACATTAATTTTCCACTGCCAGAAATAGCACTAAATGAGTTCTCAAATTACTTTTGCTTTCACAACGACAATAGGAATCGACTTTCTCCACTATCAGAAGTACAAAGTTTGAACAAGAATGAGAAAGGAAGTATAAAAAACACTTGATGGCAAAGTAATTAAGTATAGAAAACGAATACATTTTTATCCACATTCATCCAGCATGGCTGAGCAGCATTGTGGAGGTCCACCTGTCTTTCCATTTGTTGTTTGTGGTCTTCCACATGGTTCATGTTGATCTGCGTAAAAGCTCCCCCGTTGAAGCTTAGCGTGCCTCTGATCCAATCTTATCTGCATTCTACCCCAAGAGACAGCAGGAGGATGGGGTTTCACAGTGATTCCCCTGGTCCTGGAAAAGGCTTCCGATATTCTTAGATCCCATAATGAGTCAGGGAAAATAGCAATAGATGACCTTATTTTAATGACCCCAAATAGTCCTGTTCTCCACATTGCTCCACTGCTGAGTGGAGATGGACAGTTGAGAAATACTTGGTCCAAACTCAGCATGGGTAGTTTTCTCCTGAGTGCTTGGAAACATTTATGTTCTGAGAAGGATAGGACGATTAAAAATCACATACTTCAAATAAAACATCACCTGGCAAAAATCATGAAATCACATTTTTGTTTTGTAGCAAATGAACAAATCACAAATATAACAAAAATATATTTTGTTCAATTCTGGCTGTTATACACACCTCTAACATATTAAATCAGTTTACTGAATGCCATTTTTTCCCCAGAAACATATACTTATGTCTGCTTAAAGAAAACTTCCCCAGGGTGTATGGTTGTTACCTCATCAGGAAAATATGGGAACATGATGAACCTTGTGCTTCAAATAAAACAACCCCTCAGAATCAGAAAACTTTAGAAGAAATTGCATATGTTATGACTGCACAGCCACAGAGAGACAATAGATCCAGAGACAGAGACAAGAACAATCTAAAATATCAAGTTTAAATAAAATCAAAGAAATGCAGAAAATACTCAATATGAAATACACTATTCTATATACACAAATGCAGGGGTATACTATAGACAAATAACTTACAGGTAAGTGAATTACTAATAACACAAAAGTGGTTAGGTGTTGTTTCTATACCGAATCTGTTAGTGCACATAATAGCGATCTGTAGCAGATCAGTAATTTTGGCATAAGTAGTGATAACTTCACATGGTAACACTACAGCCCAGAAAAATAAGATATTCCACACAATGTTTTACCACCTGATGAGAAAATTGCTTGATATTGCACATGGTAATACTATTGCACATAAGATAATGACTGAATCACCACACTTAAGAGGATGTTCTCCCAGCAGTTTTACTTCCTAGCAAATAAACAAATCACTGTTACAGTTACAAATCTCAGTTATGTCATAAAATTGTCTTTAATATTCTGATTTGGTTTAACATAACTTCAGACAAACTTTAGCATTCTGTGGCACAAACCTGTGTATTGACTGATGAGGTAACGATCATCTCCCCTTTATCCGATTATCTGCCATACAGACCAGGTAATGAGTGGGCAGATTTGAAGTTTTGTTTTGCCAGTCATCCTTATTTGTTTGTGCAAAAAATATGCCATTTATTAAATTAATGTAGTTTCATTTGTTAGAGGTTCTGAAGCTAGAATTACTTGCAAATTGTTTATATGCTATGGAATAAAAATGTTTCAGAAAGTCCTCTCAGTGTGGTGATTTGATTGTTTTAATTTCCTCTGGAATCAATATAGTATATAAAATGTAAAAAATAAAATAAAAAATGCTGGGGGTTGTTTTACTTATATAAAACAAGTATGACATTCATAATCAGCCCATACATTTCAAAATGTAAATGGTTCCAAGCACTAGTCAAGAGACAACCACACATGACTTTTAACTAAGGAACTCCCAACAGTAAATCTCCATTCAGCAGGGCTCCATGAGTAGAACGGGACTGTTCAGGGTCATTCCAGTAAGGTCATCTACTGCTATGGTCCCTGACTCATTACAGCATATAAGGATAAAGGGGTTGAATAAAGAAAACATGCTTATTGTATTTGTGAAGATATGCCCAATGATGTTTCACTTTTGGTGTTCTCCCTTTCCAGATTGCATTCACCCCTGATCAGATTGAGGGTAAGAATTTATTCAATCAAATAAAGCAAATCTTTCATACACAATGTAACCTTTCATATTCATTCAAGTTTCAATTACAGATGTTATTTTTCCCCCATGACCTTACAAAATGCAATGATATAAACAGTATTACAGTGAAAACTTTAGTTTAATTTTTTTTTTTGGGGGGGGGGGTCATTTGGGTGGCAGACAGGGCAGCTCAACCAGTCACGTCTGTAGAAACAGAGGACAGACACAGAGAGAGAGAGAGGTGGGACAATAACCGTCCAGTACGATAGTCTTTGGAAGCCTTAGCCTTAGCTCCCCGTGCACGGTCCGCGATCCGTCTGCCACCCGAGGCACGAGCCGGAGAGGAGAGTAGTTGGTGGAGAGACTTGTTCCGTGCTCGCTCGGAACTAGTCTCTAGTGGCTCACTGGACAGCACATAAGGGCTGATGATGGGTGACCGCACGCCAGCCTTCTGGATCAGCCGACTTTTCTGTTCACACGAGGGGGCTCGACACGGACTACCAATCAAAACACAGAACTAATGAAACTTAAACAAGACTCAACACAAACACAGACGAGAGACAGGTGAGCCCCTTAACTGGTGCCTGGCAACCCAGATGACAAGCGGGGAGGGAACTGAGTAGGAACAGCTGGGCTGCCAGGCACCCTGCTCAGACACAAAACAAACCTTGACGTGACACACAAATGCGACGGGACTTGCGTAGACTAGAGCTCTGGTGACGTGGGCCGCTGGGGGCGTGGCTGAGGCGGCCCAGAAAAGTCAAGTAGGTCAATATCCAATATCCAGATGACAATATCTAGATAGAAAGTTACACTTACTTATATTTATTTTCTAAAAACTTACATTTTAAGTAAAATATCAATTGGCTCAAAAATAAGTAAAAATAACACGCTTAAATATCATAATACGAAGAGCTTTTCCAAAACGCGATAAATGCCAAATAAAAAAACAGCTTGCCTTGATATTCTGTTGTTTACTGAACCTACTCGCTGTTCCATGAACGTTCCATGCAAAGTCGCTGTATTTCCTTGTTTAAAATGAACCCTAAAGAGACCAGTTTTGCTCACTCTTTTGAAAATGGTTGTTTTAAATACTTGGTGTGGAGGAGTCTGTGTGTCCACACTGAGTTTATAAATACACATACAGTCAGAGACTGGATCTTTTTGTCAAATTGAGATGGGTACTTGAATGGTTCTGAATTTAAGATTGAACTAACTGGCCAGTTTGTATCTATGTTTTATTAAGTTATTTGTTTAGATTTAACATAAATTAATGTATTTCTAGTTATCCTTTATTTATTTAGCTGTTTATTACGGCATGTTCTCAGGCCTAAAAAAGAAAGTCAATAAAGAATGAATTCATAGCGCTTTGAAAAAAAAAACTTTGAATTTATAATCAACAACATTGTTGTTAGATTTGACAATTATTGTTGAACATGTTCAGAGTAAGCCAATAAACTATTGTAACAGGATAATTTCAGTCTTTGCAAAATGTGTGGGTCTGGGTAAATAAATGTCATGTTTCTAAAAACTATGAAAATGGATTTATAGCGTTTTGGAAAAGACGCTATAAATCCATTGCATTCGTCAACATCTGTAACATGAGTCACTGTGGATACCAGCATCTTTATATATGTAATTGTATAAGCATATGTACATACAATGAAGCTATATGACAGTTTAAGTGAATGTAATTGAATATTCTGAAAAAGATAAGACTTAAGTGCATTAGCTGAGTGTTTTTTCTGCCCAAACAGAGTTTAAGGAGGCCTTCATGCTGTTCGACAAAACCCCCAGTGGAGAAATGAAGATTTCATATGCCCAGTGTGGTGATGTCATGAGGGCATTGGGTCAAAACCCCACCAATGCTGAGGTCATGAGGGTACTAGGCAAACCCAAACCTGAAGGTTAAAACCGTTGTTTATCTACGTCTGTTATAACATATTTATTTATTTATTCCATTAACTCACTAAAGTTACTGGTCCATAGGTATACAGGAACCGTGTTGTACCTAAACTATACCGAGAAGAACTTGATTTTCCAGAAGAGCTTTGATTTTCCAGTGTGTTCAGCCAAGCAGTGGTGTTTCTGATTCATTGTTTATGACTGGTTGTCGTCCCAAAACCACATCCATGAAGTCGAACCAGCGTAAAGTTTTTTCTGTCAGAGAAAAACTTAGTGTGGTCATTTATTATTTGTAGTCTAGTTTTTTTTTTTTTTTCAGCATTCCTTCGCCACCGTGCAACGAATACCTAACCCGGCTAATATGTTACTGATGTCCTGGTACACCCTTGCGTTTCTCATAGCACTGAAGATAAATTTGTTTGTGTCATAGAAAACTCCCATTGAAATTTTTCTTCCGGCCAAACAGACAGTAGTGCTTGTACTTTGTCGGCTTGCCAGTTGTTCTTTTTTTGCGCGTAGAGTAAAAATCCAACGGCTTCTTCCCATATTGCGATGGTAACGTTTCGACCAATCAGAAAGCAGTGATGCAGTCGACTCGGCTGCGGCCTGCTTTCGCCCTACCGTCAAGCAGCTTGAGTACGGCTCGGGTTCGGATTGCTTTGTTATGAGAAAACATTTGTGCACAGTACGGCGCGGTTCCTTGTGCCAGTAGAAAAGCATCATATGTGTGCTGCATCCAGAATGGACAATTACAGTATGGAAGGTGTGTTTAAAACAATCTGTGGTTCTGATTGCCTCCCGTTCTTCTGGCTTCAGAGCTGAACACCAAATTAATGGACTTTGAGACGTTCCTGCCCATGTTCCAGCACATTTCTAAGTCCAAGGACCGGGGCACATTTGAAGACTTTGTGGAGGGCTTACGAGTCTTTGACAAAGAAGGAAATGGAACTGTGATGGGAGCAGAGCTTCGTCATGTTCTTCAAACGTTAGGTAAACACACAGCATGGCTATGGCCATTATCAGGAGTGATGCTGGGCTCATTTGTGCAGGTTTCTTTTCGCACAGAAGAGTTTATTACAAACTGTGGGTCGATTTTACAATTCCATGTCTGTCCATTTCGTTATTACAAACTCAGAAATAATAGATAAACGGTAATGCATCCCTTTACTGCTTTTAACAAGGGGTCGACAGCTGATTCAGGGTGCTAAATCTGCTCTTCCCGTAGGAGAAAAGATGACAGAAACAGAGGTTGAACAAATTATGGCAGGACAAGAGGACGGTAACGGCTGCATCAACTATGAAGGTAACATCTGTTTTTTGAGATCACACAAACCAACCAGAAATAATGAATAAATATAAATCAATCTAAACCATGTCCATGTACCAACAATATGGCATGTTCCTTCATTTCCATGCACCTCGCTGCAGGTTAAAAAACACTGTTTGCTTTCTCTCTAACAGCCTTTGTTAAACACATCATGTCAGGATAAATCTCAGAGGTGAGTCTGACAATCTGTTAGCTGTTTTTAAGGTAAGATCCAGTAGCAGTGGAAGAACTGCTATTTTGCTGTTGGGCTGAATTCAGATATCTGATTCCGATTCTGATTTCTGATTTTCAGGTGTTGGACCCTCAAACCAGAGCCACACACATGACCAGTGCCATGTCAGTATCACTGCAATGGTCAGCAGTGGTCCTGTTGTCAGAAACAATAATGATAAATGGGGGCTGGGGGGGTGACTAGTTGTGAACAGATGAGCACCAGTCTGTCCCTATATTTCAGTGGTCAACAGCCCTTCTCCTGGAGATCTGTTTAGCCTCAACATGCATCTAATGTGCTGCCATTTGGGCCGAGCAAGTGTTCTTAGCACAGTAGATCTCCAGGACCAGTGTTGGAGACCGCTGATCTATATAGAAGATATAAAGTAGCCTGACAGTGAATGTAAGTGCAAGATAGGGGTTTCAGCGTAAAACACTGCAACATCTGGTAACCATATAGCAGAGAACTGGAGGACTATTGGTGCTTAGCTAAACTCTCTTCCCCCACCATATTTTTTTGCTTGTGTATGGCTGATGCTCTGAATAAATGGTCAAAATAAAACTTGTGGCGTGTTCATGGTAAATTGCAGACCTAGACATACACGGCAATGGTTACAGTCCACAGTGAGGTGAAGGCGCCATCGTGTGGCTGAAAGGAGAACCTTCCTCAAACAGCATGGCAACAGCAGTGCCTGCAACACTTCACAGAATTCCGCTCCAGTCCAGCAGGGCCCAGATCACAGGATGGGGGGTGAGGGGTTTGGGGGTGGGGGGTTACCCTGCATTAACACACCTACTTCAACTCATGAACTTTATAAAAGACCTGCTTTACAAAGGGACCTGATACGTCTCTTTATTTCTGCAGGACATAATCTGAAGATGGCTCTTGTACTAAACAGTGTAACTATACTGAAACTTTAAGCCAGTAAAAGGAAGAGAGAGAGAGAAATGCCTTGTGTGAAAAATGCCTACTCTTTCACAGTGGTCTAGTTGCTTTGTACCCACAAAATGCTACATAGCACAAAAGAAATTTTAAGAGCCGATCAAAATGTCTTAAAATAAAATGGTCTTTTTTGCAGAGCTGATCAGATTTTCAGGCTTAAAAATCTGTTTTTTGGCCATTTTTTAATGACATGGTTGGGCTTATGTCATTAAAGAAAATTGTCTTAGATTCTCAGCATATTTAGAGCGGCACCAATTCTCCTGTCACTGTTTTATCTGATCACATGCAGCAACATAATTCCAGTTCAGTTCTTCTTCTTCTTCTTCTTCTTCTTCTTCTTCTTCTTCTTCTTCTTCTTCTGCTTTCAGCAGTTCCCAATTAGGGGTTGCCACAGTGGATCAACCATCTCCACTTCTGTCTATCCTCTACATATTCCTCTCTCACAATAACTGCCTCCATGTCCTCCCTCACCACATCCATAAACCTCCTAGGCCTTCCTCTTCTCCTCTTCCCTGCAACTCCATCTTCATCATCCTTCTCCCAACACACTCAAAGTCTCTCCTCAGCATCCTGCTCCCAACACACTCAGAGTCTCTCCTAAGCATCCTTCTACCAACACACTCAGCTTCACCCCAGCATCCTTCTCCCAGCACACTAAGAGTTTCTCCTCCGCATCCTTCTCCCAGCACACTCAGTCTCTCCTCAGCATCCTTCTCCCAACCAACTCAGAGTCTCTCCCTTAGTACATGTACAAACTAACACAATCACACCTCTCTGACTTTTCCTCCAAAAAGTCCAACTCGAGATGTCTCTCTAATAAACTAATTCCTGATCCTATCCATCCTAGTCACTCTCAATAAAAATCTTAACATTTTCAACTCTGCCACATCCAGCGCTTCTTCCTGTCTTTTCGTCAGTGCTACACAAATCACGCCTGCCGCTCTTCTCCACCAATTACACCACACAAATCACTCCTGCCACTCTTCTCCACTCATTTCACCACACAAATCACTACTGCCACTCCTTTCCACCCGTTTCACCACACAAATCACTACTGCCACTCTTCTCCACCCATCCCACCACACAAATCACTACTACCACACTTCTCCACTCATTCCACCCCACAAATCACTCCTGGCACTCTTCTCCACCCATTCCACCACACAAATCACTACTGCCACTCTTCTCCACCCATTCCACACCACAGATTAGTCCTAGCACTCTTCTCCACCCACTCCACCCCACAAATCACTCATGGCACTCTTATCCACCCATTCCACCCTGCCTGCACTCTCTTCTTCACCTCTCTTTCACACTTCCCACCACTCTGGACTGTTGACCCCAAGTATTCGAATTCCTCCACCTTCGCCGGCTCTACTCCCTGCATCCTCACCACGCCCTCTCCTTCACGCACAGGCATTCTGTCTTACTCCTACTGACCTTCATTCCTCTCCTTTCCAGAGCACCCAGAAACTGGAGGTGCACAAGCCACTGGCTCCAAAGCCCGGGTAAACGGGGAGGGTTACGTCAGGAGTAACATCCGGGGTGAAACTTTGCCAAGTCAAATATGCCGACAACATAATAAACACAATAAAACAGTAAAACAGAGACAGACGCACCAACACGCCCAGCTGAGAGCGTAGCGCTCTCCAGTTCGCGTGGCCGCCAGCGGTACTGCAGGGCTGTATTAGAGGCGCGCGCGGACGGACGGACTGCAGTCGGACAGACTGAGACTCCGCGTTCACACAGGTAAGAACTCCTCGCCTGCGTTCACACACACGGACCAGCACACACCCATCGGGGACCAAGGACCAGCTGTGTTCCTGTGTCTTCTCAGCCCTTCGAGTCGCTGTTGCTTTGTGTGTGTGTTGAGGGCTGTTTTTTCTGTCTCTGGGTGTGAATTGACGGGCCCGGCTTTGTCACAACCAAAGGATAGCATCACCCTGGCATAACTTCTCTCCCTCTAAACAAGACATCAAACCATTTTTGTTCCCTAACACTCTCCGTACACACGTAAGAGTCAGTTATCGAGTAAAAGTGTGCTCTGAGGGACATTAAATCATCTGTCAATATTTTTAGCGTTGCCATGACAGTACCGTTACGTTGCTTTTCTGTGTGTTGGGATTATATAGACGCTTGTAAAGGCGAAAAATGCTCTAAACTGGCTTTTTAACGCCATTATGAATGTTCAGAAGGAGTTAAAAGATGACTGTAGCTGTACGAGCCTCCTGCAGCGGAGATGGGAAGTGATGGCTGTGCCTGCAGTGAGTTGGAGGAAACGTTAAAAAGCCGTTATCTGTAATGTTAGTATGGGCTGGGCAGCAGCTTTACAGATAGTTGCCAAATGATGGTGTTTTATTCAGTTTTAAAGGTGAAATCTGACCTCTGGGGCAGAAAACCGACCTCAGTGATACAGCAGAGGCTCGGCGTGGCCGTAAATCCTGTCGGGTTTTGTCCTCGCCTTCCTTTTGTTTTCTGCCATTGCAGACTGCATTAATTCGAGGGGTCTCCGAGGGTCTCAGACTGATTATTTATCAGAGGGTAGGATTATTCTGTGTGTGAAAATGACACTGGCGCAGTATCTGGTGCAGCTGCCGGCTGTACTGTGTAATGCCTGTTTAAGTCCCCTGGACTCTCGTCACTGCATCAAAACGACATTCATTTATTTAACATATAGCACATGCAGCCGAGCAGAGGGGGCAAATCGTGCCTACATTCATTTTTTGTCTTCGCACTGAGAAAAAGAAGCATTTATATTCTTCTGTAGTAACCACATGCGGGCTTTGTCTGAGGGGATTTCTGTATAATCCGTGTTAGAAATGACCCCCTCAGTCTAGGCTGCTTTTTATTGCTTATCTGAGGGTATTTAGCCCACTCTGTTGCATCCTGACGCATCCTGATGCAACAGCTTCAAAAACGTGTATTCGCGTTCTTTTTTCTTTTCTACGCGACTTAAATTCGTGTAAATCTTTCTTTTTTCTCTCTTTTTTCACCATGGCGGACACACCTTCCCCCCCCCGCCCCCCCGCTCCTCTGCTCCTCTTCTGTCGCTGGAGCTGCCTTTTTCCTGCCTTTTCCCTTTCGTCTTATGTTCGTTCTGAGTATGATCAGTATGCACATGTCATTTTTTAGAATGACTGTCGATATTAAAGCAACGAAAAGAGCTGTTCATTATATGTCGAGGGGATGGAGTGTGTGTGTATGTGTGTTCCTGTCTCCCTCCACGCCCTGCTTTTCTCTAAAGCATGCTCTCCTCATGCTGCATGTGCTCCTGTCTGTGGTAAAGCCTTGCACTGGAGATGCCTCACAACTGACTGCATTAGTGATCAGATTGGTCAACGAGCCTGTTTAAGCATTTGTGATCAGCAAAGAAGTGTCTGGATGTATAAAAAGCCATGTTGTTTAAACTGTCCTTCTCAAGTCAGACTTTAATTGTGTTAAATACCTTGTTTACGCAATGGCTCACAGCTGACTGTATAATATTGTTATTAACATGCTACCAGTTAGATACCAGATAGATTAAATGTCATGTGCTGAGCATCTGTCTGCATGAAAGAGACAGAAATAAAGACCAGGCCTCTTAGTCATTCTACTTTTCACATACAGCAAATGCCATGTGACCTGCTGTCCTTTCAATTTAATATGCAGTTTCTATATGATTGCTGAACGCTTCAAATATGAACTTCAAGGATTGATTCATATCAGAACGTAGATCCTCAACCACACACTACACTATTCCCCAAAGTCCTGCCTGGTCAGAATCTGCGTTTTCCAATTTCCCCCTTGTATAATGCAATTACCCACGGCAATTGAGGAGTGCTGTAGTACATGTCAGGAAAGCTAATTCACTTTACTGACCATGCAGTCTCACTCTTGTCAGCCGTTTCTGTGTCATTAGTTCTCTTGTTTATGCTTCTTTTGGGGCTAGGATGGTAGAAGCTCGGCACCATAGGCTTCTGCTTCGTGTTGAAAAGGGCAGAACAGACACACATATGGCAGGGGGGGATGCGACCACATGCCATTCTCTTAAGTGAATTGAAAGGATGGCGTAGACTAAGTGCTAATTGAAGCTGTAGGCTGAGCGGTGCTGCCCCTGGCCCCCTCCACCAGACATCCTGCTAGGCTCATTAAAAATGGATGCAGTGCAAAAAAGAATTATTGCAGGTTTTGGGTGAGTGGCTTTATAGGGGAATTTGACCATTTTTAGAAAATATCTATATAATTCAGTTGTTAAGAGGAAAAGCCATTCAGAGAGGTGTGATGAGAAATATGCCATTCTAGAGGAACTTAGTGAGTCAGAATTGTTCACAGTAGTGAAAGGAACCAGACGTCTTGACTAAAGCCACATCACAGAAAGCTATTACATAAAATTGTTGCATATACATTGCCTAATGTTCGATGCCTTGTTTTATAATAGTTGTGCAATCAAAGGTAGGACAAGATTTAAAAACAAATGCATGATGAGGATGCGTGGCTTTGTAACGAAAAGTAGTACCCAAAGCAATTCGATTTTTTTCAGTTATACCTCTTTTTTCTATTGTCTGGCTCAGTATTTAAAGAGTTATATTTCCATATAAAGCAGTAGAAGGCTCGAAACAATTTATAAATGAAGAGCTTGAATGTATACATTTGTAAATATTGGAAGATGACAAGGCAGCTTGAT
Source organism: Alestes dentex (assembly GCA_037576975.1). NCBI lineage: Eukaryota > Metazoa > Chordata > Actinopteri > Characiformes > Alestidae > Alestes > Alestes dentex. Next base: position 1,428,209 of record JBBIGA010000138.1, on the reverse strand, counting down.
AGCATGATAGCATAAGTAGCCACATTCTGTCTGTGAGAAAAGGATGACCCTCCCCCACTCCCGTTATTCAGTGCGGTGTTACAAGCCAGTTTGGGTGTCTGTCAGCTGAGGTAACAGAACAGTTGATATCTCAAAGGAAGCAAATGCTGGGTGAATAAGAATTAGGTGTTACTAAATTGGGAAGTAAATTGGGCTAAAAAGTACACAGTATAGCCTAAAACAACAGTCCAACATCCTCTTAAATGTCATAATGGTGTCAGAAACCACACAAGAAAGTCTGTTTCAAAATCAGAATCTTAAAACTTTTCTGGAGGAAATTGCTTATGACTGCACAGACACACAAAGACAATAGACAAGAACAATATAAAATATAAAGTCTAAATGAAATCCAGTAAAAACTATGCAGAAAAAACTCTACAAAATACACTATGCTGAGGTATAAATACTATAGTTACTTAACCTACAGTTAAGTGATTTACTTGTAATGCAAATAGTGGTTAGGAGTTGTTTCTATACCAAGTCTGTTACTGCATATGGTAAGACTATTGCACATAATGACAAGATGTTGCACATAATGAAATGATCGTGTTTGAGATTACATTTTATTATATATTACTGAGATAACAGGCAAATATGTGACAGGTTGGAGTAATTACTGATGCTAACTGATAGTCCTGCAATAGTCCAAATTTTGCCAGTGAGTCTGTATCCCCAGACTCATCACAGCACCACAGCATCACACGACCTCTTGCCTGCAGCAGATGGACAATGAGAAGATCATTCAGACACAAACATACACACACACACACACACACACACACACACACACACACACACACACACACACATACACACATACATTGGTAAGTTGTACAATTGGGTAATGAAAGGCCTGTATTTCAAACTGTAGCATTCAAAGCTATCTATATCCACACGTTTCCTCATGAAATGGGCTCAGATGAATATCGTACTGTTGCCATTTACTCCATTGGACCATCTGCACACACTTGCTGCTCTAAATGCCAGCTGGCCTTTGGGTAGTACCTGCAGTGCACTCACACTTAACGATGTTTGTTCATTATAACGGCATGACGCAGTTTGTAGTTTTGGTTAGTGAAGTGTCTGATTGGAAAGTAAAATTGAAATGGGAACAAATCTGATGTCCAGCACATATAAAACCTAAACAAATCCAGGTTTGGAGGAGTAACTGAGTAAATCTGTCTGATTGATGTGAACTGGGTTGTATAACAAGGCAGCAGGACTGTCATCTGGATTAAGGTGTGATCTGTTGTCTTGCTGTGAATTTAGGCTCGCTTTGCCACTAGAGGCTGGTCTCAGATCAGTCTGGCAGGTGGAAAAGAGAGGGGCCTTCTACAGAGATGTCAAGGACATCTAATGCAGCAGCTGCAAGGTCACGCTGAGCTTGCAGTAGTAGGAATGCAGTTTTTAAATCATCTTTAGTCAACTTTTTGAACTTATTATTAATATAGGTATATTTCCTAAAAAATTTAGGAAATATAGGAAAGAAGAAAAGAATAAGCAATAACAAGATGCCTAGTTAGTCACCATGGTGCTCCTTGAAGAGGTGGGTCTTCAAATGAGGCTTGAGAAGAGTCCTGACGCATGTCTTTCTCTTCTTTTGAGCAATGGAGGTTCCAGACGAGCGGTGCTTGATGCCCCGAGAGGACGAGAAGCACTTATCAAGCAGGACACGCTGCTTCATAAGTGCTGATAAATAAGGAGGTGCAAGTCTGTTCTTGGCTTTGAAGGCAAGTGTTAAGGATTTTAACTTAATGTGTGCAGCCATAGGGAGACATTGAAGGGTTCCTTAGTAAAGGTGTGGTGTGTGCAGATTTTAAAATATGGAAGACTAACCTCACAGCTGTGTTCTTAATCAGCTGAAGTGGTTTTGTTACCTTCAGTGGAAGTCCAGCAAGAAGAGAGTTGCAGTACAGTTTAGAGGTAACCTGAGACTGGACGAGTAACTGCGTAGCTTCAGTGGTGAGGAAGGGTTGGATTCTTCTGATGTTGTAGAGAAGGTATCAGCATGTCCTGGAGATCTTCCTCTAACATAACACCAAGATTTCTAACCTTCTTTGAAGGGATGATAACTGTGTTCCCAACAGAGACGAAGAGGTCTTGGCTTGGTGATGGACTCCCTTTGATGAAGAGAAGCACAGTCTTGCTGGGATTCAGCTTGAGGTGGTGTACTGCGATCCAAGACAAGATGTCAGCCAGACAATCTGAGATGCGAGTTCTAAACGTCACTGGAAGGAAATGAGAGAATAAGTTGGGTGTCATCTGCATAAAAGTGGTAGGAAGAACCGTGTGAGGCTATTACATCCCCAAGAGAACTGGTGTATAAAGAAAAGAGGAGTGGTCCAAGGACCAAACCCTGTAGAACACCATTGGACAAACTTCGTGGAGCAGACTGGGACCCTTCCCAGGCTACCTGGTACCTCTGGTCATCAAGGTAGGATGCAAGACATTGCCAGGCTGTGCCCAAGATCCCAAGGTTGGATAGAGTTGCCAGGAGGATCTGATGGTTGACTGTGTCACATGAAGACTTTGATTCATCAGATCTCCTAGTAACTCACCTGGGGCTGTGATTGGTCACCCTGACAGAAAAACTGTGAATGATTAAAGACTTATTTGCATATTGCAGGTTTTTGTGATGTCAGTATTACAGAGACCGATATTGCAATAAAGATTCCCAGACAATATATTGTGCAGTTATGGCACAACTGAATGGAGTCAGAATATTTTACTCAACATAATTTGGAGAATTTGTGCTGTGAATCTGAGTGTGTCAAGTGTACTGTTATACTCCTATAAATCAGCCTTAAGTGGTTTGTGATACTCTAGCTCTAGAGCATGCAGTGTGAAGGAAATTAGTACAAAGTGCTGGGAGAAAATGGAACAGTAAGCTGGTTTCGGCAAAGCTTTTGGCTACTAGGTCGATGTGTTCTTGAAGTAGTTGGCCTTGCAGGCTCGTACAAGGGTGCTGCTTTGCGTGAGAGAACATTGGGAATCGTAGTGGCAGGCAACACCAGTCACGCAGCCTGTGTTTAACACATGCAGGGATATCGTCTGAAAGCGCCAATTTGACAGCATTAAATTTGAAGTGTCTTTGATTAGAATTAGTTTGTTTAGAATAATATTACTGAATAATATTACTGGAGGCTCTTTTGGGAAAATTATTGGAAAAATATTTGATTATTGTTTATATTATATGCTATGAAAGAAATCTCAGAATTGAGGTCTGAAATTGATACCACATTCACTGGAATGCTGCAGTGGGTTGAGAGAGAGCGAGGAGGGAGGAGAGAAAGAGAAAGATAGGGTCAGAAACAGTAATGAAGTGATGCTGCAATTGGTGATTCCTAATAGCTTGGATTGGCTTTGTGAATCTAGGTCAGAACCATAGAGGCATCCAACTGTGAATGGATGGAGTAGTTTGTAATGCCCCTCCAAACACACACACACACACACACACACACACACACACACACACACACACACACACACACACACACATACAGCACACGGCATTCCCATATGCAACTTGAAATTCTCATCGTTAAAGTATTCAACACTCAGAAGGTGACAGTGTCCCAGTTAATGCAGGGCTTCGTAACTGGACACTGTTGGTAAAAGCCTTTATTTACAGCCTTCGTTCTGCAGTTCCTGTCCTGCTGTCGCAGAAGCCTTCGAGAACCATCTCCATCACATTTCAATTACATCAGACAGAGGCTAGTTATGTAATTGGTCTGTCAGGCAGACTCTCAAGAAGAGACTGCCCCATACAATTTGGTCAAAGAGGAATACTGAACCTCAGATGGCAATAATACGACCCCAGCAGAGCAAACGTCCATCCTGTTTTGTTGGAACAGCCTCTAATTAAGGCTTGGTCATTTTGCACTTGACACTTAGCTAAGAAATGCCCATAAACTGGATTGAGTCTTGAAATATAACATAGCCTACAGTTGCCTTATATTTGATCTTATTACCCTGAGTCCAGATGAACTCAGTGTCCTAAAACAAGTGAAAAGACTTATGACACCAGCTTGCTGTCATCCTGCCAAGCCAGTCAGACGCAGCATTGTAAAAAGGGCAAAAAGCCTGACAGTATTCACAGGCTTCACAGGATTCACAGTTTGTGTGGGCCACTTGTGTATATTTAAAAATATTCTTACTAGGGCCCAGTCAATATATTGCTTAGCCAATAAAATGCACCTGTATTAAAGGATCCACATCATGGAATTGCAGTTAAATTTAAATAGGAGTTTACATTAAGCTACCATTCACCCCCTAGTTCATGCAGTCCATATATGAAAGCAAGATATAGCAGAAAGGCCTGTATTAAAATGATTATTTTTGGGAAAACTAACACATTTACAACTGGTTAATCAGCTTAAAGAATTTTTGCCCCTCCTGGTCATGCAGTAATACAGACCAGACCGTCTTTTCAGTGTAGCATCATACACGGCAGCCAGTCAGGCCAGAGGGTATTAACATATAACAGTCTTAAGGGCACAGTAACAAAAACTGCCTGTTCCATTCTTATGGATAAAGAGAGGATGGAAAACAGTGATGTAAAGATAAACTGGTACATCTGTATGAAGTTTGGCAGTTAAACTCAATATTATAGGTGGACTAGAAAAATTTAAGATCACACAGTGTACCCCCCTGTGCCAAATGTAGTCCAGTGGCAAACATGTTTGGTGCCTGAGGTCGGGTTTAGTTATGCATTGGAGCTAATTTATTAAAAAGTAATGGAAGTCTGTCACCTAAAATCTTGGGGCTCGTAGCTTCACTGCACTCCGGTGTTTGGGTTAAGAAGGAAGTGTGCATTTGGTTTTTGGTGACCCAATAAATTAAAGAGTAGGGATGCTCCGATCGATCGACCGAAGATCGGTATCAGCCGATAATCACATTTTATGACTCGATCGGTACTCGTTAAACTTGGCCGATCTTAGGAACCGATCACAATTGATGAC
>JBBIGA010000138.1:1398923-1415316 GCA_037576975.1 Alestes dentex | reverse complement strand
ACGTACATTTCTGCCGGAAAAAAGAACGATGCGCTCGCACAAAATAGCAATGATAGGTTGCGCAAGTCGTGAAAGCATGGTGCGCCGTGTGCATTATCGGGCCCAATGAATCATTCATCCCTGTGGTCATAGACCTAGATTGTTTTTTACCCATAGAAAGAACATTTTTTTATGTTGATAATACTCATAACTTATGGACAAACAGACATAACTTGTAACAAACAGAAATTGTTTATAAAGTGTCGGAACTTTCAATCCATACCACATGAACATATTTTATTATGGCTAGAGTTGTATGAGTAATTACAATAACTGTTTGAAATAATAATAATTATTATAATGTAAACTTTACATGGTTAATGAGTGATTCATGATTCAAATCATGATTCAGGAGACAGGGAAGGCTTGTTTTAGAGTATGTTTTGTTATAAACATGTTGACAGGGTAGATACACACTCGTAAAAATAAAGGGTCAAAAAGGGTTGCATAAAGTTTGGAACTCCTACATGAGAAGAACCACTTTTGGATCCTTAAACAGTGTTTCTTTGGAGAACCATTTCTGTAAATGAGATGTGAGTGAAAAGAATTGTTTTTAAAAAAAGCTTTAAGAGGCTCCATGTACTGTAAAGGTTGTGGTTCTTCAAAAGTTATTTGCACTGAGATATCTCTATTTTAGTTTTTTTCTTGTTGATTTTTTATTTATACATTTTTGTGCCAGATTTGTTCACTATTTCAGCTACCAGTTTTAGCCTGTAATTGCATCTGCTGTCTTTTGCTAATTATAACATGGCCTTTCTTTCAAAGAGGAGACAGAGGGGTCAAAACCTGAGGTGACCTCTCAAGAGCCTATGACAGAGGGTACAGAGCCTAAGACTGTCTCGCCTCAGGAGGATGTTGTGTCTGGTATGCCCTTACAGTGTAAACTAAATTGCATCACTGCTTCAGCAAGCTTTAAGAACCTCCTTGGCCTCCTTTCCTTGGCTTTATCACTGGTGCTCCCTCAACCCTTCAGCTTCAGCTTTCATTACTGGTTCAGCCTAAGTTTTCCCTCCATGGATGGACAAATGAAGAAAAGACCCAAGTGTCATTTTCACTACTTAGGACTGGTAGTAAAAGATCTCTGTAAAAGACCTCTGTAAAAGATCCATTGAAAGTCCTTGATCAGTTTATGTCCTTTGTCCATCCTTGCTTGATAACCACAGCTAAAAGTAGGCCTACTGTAAGATTTCTCCTCAGTTTGTAATGTATTCACTGTCAGTGGGCCTCACTTTTCTCCAATCTTCATGTTTTGATTTCTTACTAAATGCCTTTCTTCTCATAGCTTACGCAACTTTGTGTGAAGAAACACTATGTCAATAGTAAGGTTTGCATAACATGAGTTTGAATGTGGGATCGATCTGCTTAATGATAATTGGTTCAGATCGATCGTGATCGATCAGCTGAACCTTCATTTCCTCTCTTGGCTTGTTTTACTGTGTTTTTAAGAATTGTATCCCTTCATTCGGTTTTTCCAAAGTTTCAGAACATGCATCTTCTGATGCTAAACAATCAATCACATGTGCCAAGATATGAAGTTTTGTTTTTATTCTTTTCGACCAGTCCTTTAACTATTCACTCAACCCTTCAGGCTTCAAGGTCAGTAGCAGGTCCTTGACAAAGCAATTAGGCAAAGCAGCATTGCCTTTCTTTCTGTCTCTAGGAATATAATGTAGGTTTAGTGCGTTGTCAGTGTCCAGAGTATCCTTTTAGTGTTTTCATGGTCAATCCAGCTAAGTGAATTGAATGAAACTGATGGCTGATGATTCACAGTGATGCACTTACCGGTGCCTTGTCGTAGACACAAGTGGCTTCAACATGATGTAAGAAGATGAATCACCAGCGGTTATAGGAAGGTCATGGGGAGCCTTTACAGGGCAAGTTATTGCTGCGCAAGATTCATGTATGAGTAAGCTTATGTATGTTCACATGTAGTGACACACTTGAGCTACACAGTTATGTCTGTCATGACTCTCTGGGCTAATAAGAACGTGAGATGCCTTTTTAAAAGGGGACTGCAGTTACATCGCCAAAGTTCAGGATCAGGATCAAGTAATTTCAGAAAAGCCCATTATGTTACCCTTAGCCACAATCTCATCAGTTAAACCTAGTAAGAGGAAATAATCAAGTCTGTAAACGATAATGTCCTTCAGACCCATTAGACCCTTCACATCATAAGCCTCTACCATGTTTTCCAGAGGTAGCGGAAGATTGGAGTTCTATTAGCCAGCATTTGAATATTTCATGTGGAGACCATGTTGCTGATGCCGGCAGAAACTCTGGATCTTAATGGCTCTAACAGCTGAGTACGCTTTGGATGGAATTCCTTCAAATGAAACAAGCTAGCGGATGTTTCGTACATTACTTAATTGACTTGGCAGGTCCTCAGGCCAACGATCACAAGAGCAACAGCAGTCCTGTTCTCTTAATGTGATATTACATACCCACATGTTTCACCGATGTTTGCTCCAATAATGCTTTATACATAATTTTTTTGTACTGAGGAGAAATTTAACTTGACTTTTTGACTTGGGTCAAAACTTTCTGATATGGGCTCAGTTCAATTTAGTCTCAGTTAGGACCTTTTTTTAAGTGGTATCTGAATGATGATGGTATTGGCATTATGGTATTGGCATTGCTTAAACAAGGCATCGGGCAGATTTAAATTCGTCCAATATTTTAGATTGATATTTAATTATGTCATTCCCGTACTACTTCAGAGAAGCAGAATGTTTAGGTGATGATGGGCTGCTGTGTTAAAATTAATGCATTTTTATAGTTTTACTGCATAACTTTACCAAAGTAAAAAATATCTGTAAAGTTAATGCAGGTGTTGGCAATTGTTGGCAATGAATTGTTATCAGTTAATTCTATACATGACACAAAGGGTGGCAAATCATCTAAAAAGGCAGTTTCTTGAAAGATGTGTAAAAACAAGCTCACCTGTCACAGCAGCACAACAATCATTTGTGAGAAAATGCCGTTAGATCTGCTAAAGCTAGAGCAGAACTGCAGTCAAAAGTAACAGCAGTGTATTGTTTTCTACTTCTCAGGTTCCTGTATATCTATGGAAAAGTGCCTTAAGACACAGAAGAAAAATTACAGTTTCAAAAACTGTCTATTTGAATGATCAAGTGCATTAATGTTCAAGCACACACACCATTAGGATGCTGGAGACTGACTTTTTGGAGAACATTCTCCATGGTGGCGATGTGCGCTTTTTTCTGATGAATTGTCTGATAAATACGTTTAAAAAATTCAGAAATTAGCATCACTCCAACTTTGCTGGTATTGATGTGTTTTGCTGACAGAAGACAGTAGAATGAGACTCAGAAAGAACTCAGAACTCTGTATCAATGAAGTGAACATTGAATTCAGTAACATAAGATGAAATGGTTGTTGCCACATCCTGCTTTGTTATTATATTGACGCCAACGAAGACACATCTCATGACGTTTTTTCTGTTTTCTTTCTCTTTTTCTTCATGACATTCCTTTGACGTCTCTACATGACGGCTGGAGCAGGTGAAGGTACGGTGGGCTTAAACTTCCTCATTCACCTCGAGTGGTTAGCCGTGGTTAGCTAATATATACAAGACATAATGCAGTCTTTTTCAATTTCACTACCATAATTCTCAGCTGTTTCATCTCATCAGGCAGTGCTCACAAATTCACTAGTTCACTATTAGCTTTTAGAATCTTATTCCTTCAATCAATATCAGGCATTAAAAGAGAGACATAATAAAAAAAATCAATATCATATCTTTATATTGAATTATGTCTCTATTGATTCTGATAAAAGCATATAGCAAGTGGAGTACTGTAATATGCTGATTACAAGCAGATTACTGTAACGTGTTGAGAATAGCATACTGACACAACTGATGTAACTCTTGAGCATTTAATGCAATGTGACAAAATCAGTGTAAAACATACAAAAAGTCTTTATGCAGGAGCACACCAATGTCAGACTCTGAACAACTCAAAGCCAAGTGAAAAATGATCCCCTCCGCGCCAGGTTGCCAGCCATCAAAACGTGCCTTCTCTGCACTAAAACCTATTTGCAAATGGACATTGCGGCAGCCAGTGCAGCACTGATTCACTACCATGCCAAGTCATGTTCCCGCAAAGCTCTTCATATTGATACAAGTGACAGAAATGATGTTGGGTCATTGTGGGTATTGTGTTTCGAATGGATGTATCATTTGTGTTGGCTTTGCTTTTAATTTTTTTTGGTTGTCGTTTTGGGTTATTTCCTTGGTTTGTAGGTTGTATTTAGTGACAAAAGGAGCTGTGAGGCACTTTTATGAGACATTAAAGCCCATTTCTGCCTTTTTAGTGACACCCTCATTCTGCTATTGCAGTAAACCATGTTCTAGTTTTGCTGATTGTATATGAGGTTCCATTCAGGAACAGCAGAAACTGTCTGGCCAAATGTTAATACTGCAACAACACTGGGCTTGTCATGCTAACTGCTTTATTCCATTGCTTGCTTCCATACATGCTTACCTTTACACATTTATTCTGCTGTTTATTTTATTTTGCTGACCTTCTGTCTTCAGACAGATTTTTGATTAGTTAATCCTGGGTCAGCCTACGTTCATAGTGTGGTTTCAGCCATTTTCAGCTCAACCGTTAAGTAATTCCAAATCTAGAATGTAGCAAACATTGCTTGTTGTAAAAGTGCCTGCAGCTCAGTGTTGTGCCATGTTTTACAGATGACTTTGAAATTAATGTTGAAATGTTGCTCTTTTGTATTTTTGATTACCTTATCTGGATGGTATGATTTCAGTTCCTTGGTTGTTCCTTTGTTTCCTTTGTTGTTTGTGATGTTGACTGTGGAGAGAAGGCGGTTGAGTGTTGCTAATCCCGCAGTATTGTCTGTGGCTGTTCCTATCACTGTCCCTCCCACTCATCAGACAAGTTAACACCAGGGGAGCTCTCTCCGCCCCTCAGTGGCAGAAGCAGCACTGCATCCATAGACAGGGAGGAGGAGCTTGTGAATGGGGAGCGACCTGGGTCTTTTAGCCCACACCAGTCCCCCATGTCTCCATATCCAGTTGCTCAGACCGACGGGTTTGGGTCAGTGGTCCCAGGCTTGGACAACCAGCAGATAAACAGTCCTTTGGGAAACATGGTCGAAAAACACGGTTTCAGCGATTCTGAGGATGCAAAGGATGAAGTGGATGTCGACAAGAAGGACGAAGCGTTTAGATCTGATTATGACGACGACTTAGCAGTGAGTCCTGGCGTTCCCCCTAGTGGTTCTGATATCGAAGATCAGGAAGATGAGGAAGATGAAAAAGAAGAGGAGGAAAAAGAACAAGAAGAAGAAGAAAGTGAGGAAGAAGAACAAGAAGAAGAGGAAGAGGACAGAAAAATGGTTCCTCCTGCTCAACCAGCTCTTGTCTCAGACTTGTCACCGCAGAAAGATGAACGCTTTGAGAGCAAGCATAGCGAAGCACTGAGTCCAGAGGAAGCGAAGAAGCGAGTTTTGTCGTTTGACTACACTGAGCCCCAGCAGCTTGCCCATCAAGGAGCCCTTGAGTGTTGGGAGAAAGGCTCTGATAAAACCCCTCCAGAGAGCAAGAGTCCTGACTCCTGCAGGGCTGACCTGGGATCCCCCTTTTCCCCCAGCACTGCTGCCCAGGAGTTGCCCCTTCCTGACCAACGCAATGAAGCCTCTAAGGTCCAACTGGAGAATGAACAGGAAGAGAAAGATGGCAGCGTTCCTTCATCTCATCAACAGGTGGCAATACCTAAAATGGACCCAAAAGCTAATTCCAACCTAAAGGAGGAAATGCCAGAGAAGTACTTGGATACAACCGATGAAGAGCTCATTGCTACAGTGGAAGCTGCGCAGAACGCCCAAGTTGTTGCCAAACCAGAACCAAGTGCTGTTGCTACTAGTAAACGCAGTGCTCCTGAAAAAGTAAAAGCGGAGCCGACCAAAACAGAGCCTGGCAAAGAAGCTGCCATTAAAAAAGCAAAGAAGCCTGTTGCCACAGTCGCTGCATCCTCTTCCCCCAAGTCTGCCACAAAACCCCAGAAAACCCCCTCAAAAGATGATGCACCAGTCCGAAAAACAAGCGCCCCGTCAAAAGGTCTGTTTTTCGTTCCTTTCCTCAACCCCACTCCTTTAAACCACCTTCTCTCTTTCTTCCACAGATCTTCTCCTGCTTTTTTTTTTTTACTGTAGAACAGCTAATCTAAGCAGCACCCTTTCTGAAAAGCGTTCACCACAAGTCAAAACAATGTGTTCGGTTGAAGAAACGGACTGCTTGTAGCCGCCCAATCTCTCTGTGTCTTACTTTCGTGACCCTTTCGTGATCTGTCTGTCCTGACCCTCCCCCTCCCCTCTCTCTGTGGTCAGTGTCTGTTTCCACCTTTGTGTCTGCGACTAACTCAGAGCATCATTTGTGTTGCTGCCACATTTTTCACTGGTCTCTCTTTTTTGCATGTCACCTATGCATGCTTGTTGATTGTGGTGCATCACTCACAAACGTTTGTGTATTGTGTGGGTAACAGCCCTACCTGCACGTTTTTCCTCGTGGTTCCCACACACACACACACACACACACACATTAGGGCAAACCTTGTCTAACACAGTGACGGAAAATAACTCAGCTGATGGGACTGAGTCAGATATAACATCTCACACCAAGTGCAGGCAATTGTAGTGCTAACCAGCACAATTTCAGTTGATACGCAACACTTTAACAGATTATTTTATCTAGGTGTCAGGTTTTCATATGTCCTCAGGGAGTCACTGTAATCAATATTATTATTGAATCCTCTTAACCTAGACGCCAGTGGAAGTCCATGCAGCAGTGACTGAAATGTTAAATATGTGTACTGGGGACATTTGTGGTCACGATTAAACTAATAGGGTCATTTAAAGCTGCGGCAGACAGATTTGATTGCAACTTCCCCTCTGCAGTTTTCATACTCCAGTGAATTTGTAAGCCCCTGACTGAATTCACTGCATCCTGAAAGGCCTAATCACATTTGTTTAAAGGTCAAAGACAAACAAATGAGGCCATGTGTTCAGATTAATGGCTTATAAGTCTACTGATTAAAGCATCAGAATGCAAAGAGCAGGCGGAACAGTAGCCAGGGCATAAGATGTTTTGTGCATTCCCACAAAGCAGTGCTCAAAGTAATTAGCTTGGCCGTGCAAAGCTCCAGTAGTTTTGCGCCCCATGGAAAATGTGAACTAGAATACAGTACTGTTCGTATTACCATAGAGCTTCCTTGCACTTACCCACTTGTATGTTCTTTTCATGAACAGCTGGAGCAGGAGCAGCAGCAGCTGATAAAAACACTAAGGTATGATGTAGTTGTTTATGTATAATGTCTTTCAACACGAATGCTGATATACATTTGATATTACGGCCCCAGTTTGGATGATATCTTGCTTATTAAGCAATTTCCTCTGGGATCAAAAAAGTTTCCTGATTCTGATTCTAAGATCGTTGGTACATATTAAATTTAAAAATTAACTTCTGAGTGACTAGGAACATGAACCCTGATGGAGAGGCTGCTCATAATATTTACAGACTGGGAAACCTTGTAAACAATATCCATTGTACCTTTTTCCTTTTTCCCATTTCAGCATGGCAAAAAATATTTGGTGGATTTGGGGTTGGTTTGGTAACTTTTATGGATAAATTCTTGTTTTACAGACTATAAATCAATCTGTCCATCCATCAATTATCTATACAGTTTTTCCTTAACCAGGATGAATGTTATTATAAGCATTAGGCTAACAGTAATGACAGTAGTAGGGTTTTTTTTTAATAGCTTTAACATAATTACATAATTGAACAATGTGAAGCCCTCATACATGTTTGGGATGCTTTCCATGCATGGAAGGCTACACAGCCTGTCTTTGACAATTTAGCAACCACAACCATGGTAAAGTACATGAGAGCTGACACAGGACATGGACTACATGGACTACACAAATGGAAAAGTTGGTAATGAGACAGAAAAGCTATGTGTGTGTCTGACATTTAAAAACTTGAGAAACTATTACGATTCCCAGTGACGCTGTCATCAATCAGCTGAAACTTAGTTAACGAAGGTTTTGTCTCAGCTTTACCATCTGTGTAGTATTATGTCAAATCTGCAGTACATCGGCCTCTAGTCATCCTATAATGTCTGACCCGTTACACCATTTTACCCATTACTCATTGACCATTTGACAGAAAGATGTCAAAAGATAAACAGTGAGAGTAAGCTGATATTTCTCTTCATTTTAATGTATCTTTACCCATAACACTTTTAACTTGAGTTTATCATAACCTGAGTTTATCCTTTCAGTCTTGAGTTTTCTGTTCTTTGTTTTGTTTTGTGTTTTTTTAGCACTGACATGTTCTTCCTTGAGTCGGTTCTACCTTGTGTTTCAGTACATTTTAATATGTTTAGAAACATTACAGCATTGTGACTTTTTCATCTTGAGTTTGCATTTCATTGTTCTGTTTGAATTGTTGCTCTTAATTTGTTTGGTTGTTCCCTTTCATTCTCAACAACATGAAAGACACTCATCCACTCATTCACACCTGCCAAAGCTAGACCCACCTTCAGCACTAAACTCGGGTCATCAATCCCAGCGCCCCCTGTCAAACACGCCTCTGCCTCCCCCTCGGCCCCAGTGTGCACTTCAGGCAGAGCTGCTTCTGTAAACTCTAAACAACACACTATAGAACTCAAAGGGTCCAGACCCACAGTGAGTACTCTGGTCAGCCCTGTGTCCTTTGACCTGCATGTCCTTCTCTCAGGGAAGCGATGACATATTTAGAAAATGCCATTAAATGTTTGCAGTGCTTCAACAGTCTTGGCTAATGTAGAAAGAAGACAGTGAATTTTCCCATGTGTTCCCATGCCCCTATGTTTCAGTCACATCAAATTTACTTGTAGAGCTTTCTACAACTGGCATTGTCACAAAGCAGTTTTACAGAATCTGGGTCTGAGCTCCTAGTGAGCAAGACAAAGGCAAAAGAGGCAAAGAAACACTCTCTAAAGTTGGAGGAAGATATCTTGGGAGGAATAAAAACTAAAAAAAAGGGGAACACATCCTATGTTCGATACTGGATAGAAAAAGAGAATTAAAGAATATCCATATGGAGATAAGTAAAAATATCTAAGAAGCAGAGGTGTACAGACATAACCTCTAATGACTGGTAGAGTCTATAGTTAGCTGCAGTAAGTAGAGTCTGTAGTTAGTAATAGGAGTAGTAGCAGCTTTGGTTAGGGTGTGGGCCTCACATGCAGGTGATCCATGGTGGTCACTGACGCTGTGTACTTTCAGCTCTTTAAATTGTACAACACGCTTCAATTTGGAACATTCACGTAAATCATTAAAGGTTTCCTAAGGTCAAGGTTAAGAGCATGGGGTCAATAACGTTAAAGCTTTATACATCCCCAAGCAGCAACAGAAATACATGTTTCAATTAAATCTAAAACACAGTTTATGCAGGTATGGAATACCCTGGCTCTTTAATAAAAATAATGAAGATTGAAATGCTGCCTATCACTGAGTAGATTCTCTTGTACACTGAGTATATTAAACTTGTGTTTAAAGGGATTGTCTTGGAAGCAGCATGTCCATAGGTATAATGTCAGATATTATTTACTGATCTTATAATATCAAAATTAGTATTATTTTAATTCTGAGAAAATATTACTGGAGCAGTGGCTTTTTTCCTTTAAAAAGTCCTATTTTGCTGTCCAAATCATCATTACATTAAAAAGCATGTGTTATTCACTTGATGGAAATGATTAATCCAGACCAGGGCTGGACTGGCCATCGGGCATACTGGGCGTTTGGGCCGGCCAGGTAACTTTGGGCCGGCGCAGAATCCCGTCAGCGCCCAAGCCCACCCCCAGTCTAGGCTCCAAATGCCTGGGTTGTCCCAGTCCAGCCATGATCCAGACCTAATCAAAAGGTGAACTTAAGTTAATGTAAATGAAAAATTTAAGAGGAAAAATTGCATTTGTAAGTAGACACTTTTTATACGTCATTATTAGCGGAATAATGACAGTCACACCGCTTGACACACTTCTGTAATTTTATTTTGCATGTAGGTTGGGGATGCTAAGTCAAGGACCCCGGGAAGTAAACCCCAGGGAGTGGGCACCAAAATCCCTGGTAAGACACCTTTCTGCTCTCCAGATCCTCTTAAATCAGACTGTTAGCACTGTTAACTTAATAGCATTCCACCCAACATCAGCCAAACCTGGGTGCTGTACTGAATGGTTAGAAATAGTAGCTAAAGGGTAGGTAGCCTGCAACATCTGGGCTAACTTCCCCTGTAGTTATCTTTTCTTTTGTGTTGCTACTAAGCTTCTTTGCAAACAGATGTGTGTCAGTAACATCGCTTTGATGACAAAGAATAAAGAAGTTGTGCCTGGAATTTTGTAGCATGTCAACTCCTCACTGCATGTACCTTGCTGTAGCAGGTACTTGCTGTTTTTCCACATTAGAAGACCCTTTAGAGGTTCCTGCACCAACACCTGCCTGCAAAAGAAATCTAGTGGCCATTTAGGGCAGAAGGTTCCATTTTAGTGACTGCTAGGAAAGTATCTGATCTGTACCGCTCTGATTTGTGCAATGCAGCTGCTTCACGGGTGGAGCAGCGGAAAACAGGAGCAGGTCCAATTGATAGAGGTAAAAGAACCTCTTTCATGTGAGTCTTACCTAAAGAGAGAGTGCATCACTCCTCCTAATTCAACATGCATTAACTGACAGCACCCATCCATAAAATGCAAATGATAACACAATGCAAAGGGCCTCAGTGTGTTGTTCCTCATGCTCATAACCTCATTTTTAGTTACAAAAAACCTCCAAGAAGTAGAAATAAAAAGCTATAAAAAATGAAAAGCATTCAAGTTTGTGTTCAGCATGACAATTTTTCTTGGCCTCTCCGCAGCTGAGTCACCGAAGACTCCTGACCGCAGTGGCTGCAGCAGCCCCGCCACGCCCAAGTCTCCAGCTAGCAGGTCCAGCACACCTGGGCAGCAAGTGAAGAAGGTGGCGGTGGTGCGCACTCCACCCAAATCGCCTGGCTCCCTCAGGTCCCGCACCCCCATCGCCCCAGTTGCTCCCATGCCAGACCTGAAGAACATTAAGTCCAAGATCGGCTCCACTGAGAACATCAAACACCAGCCTGGGGGAGGGAAGGTAAGCCCAGCTGAGTGAGATTTTCTGAAGGCAGTCATTTTTAAGTCGCAGCGAGTCGATTTTGAAGAAGAACGGCAAAGGAAATGGCACGGAGCAGAATACTCCCCTGGTGTGCTTACAGTCATTTGTTCATATAGAAATCTAAACAGTTGTGTCCCAAGACACAGTCCCAGCCCAGTCATCATTGGGCGAGAAGCCTTGTAGAAGGCCTTTGTCATTTTTTTCCGGTTACTTCCTAGGTGCAAATCCTTGAGAAGAAGATGGATCTCAGCAGCGTGCAGGCAAAGTGTGGCTCCAAAGCCAACATCAAGCACACTCCAGGAGGTGGCAATGTGAGTAAACCTAGCTCCCTCAGTTCAAAGCACAGTATGCACTCCGGAGTCCACAACAAACTCTCGGCCCCCCTCCAAGCGTCTGGATGTGGGCTTAATGCTCTCTTGCCTTTCCTCTGCCTCTCTAGGTGGCTATTGTTAATAAGAAGCTGGACTTTTCTAATGTGCACTCTAGGTGTGGCTCCAGAGACAATATCAAGCATGTCCCAGGAGGTGGGAATGTGAGTACAGCTAAGTGAAGCAACATAGCAAAGCACAGCATTGACCAGAGCCTTTGGGCTGGCCTGTCTAACTTGTCCTGGCATCTACAGTGAGCCTGTCTAGTTTTGCATTTCTCCGTCAAGTTGTTTGAGGTAGCTGTCTTCAGAGGAACTGAGTAGTCCTATGAGCAGTGTTCTACAATATTTTTAACAGACAACAAAATGCAGACATCAAATGATGAAGATCCTGCCCCTCTTGTATAGCTGTCGGCTGTGATTGGCACAAATAATTAATAGATGTAAAGTATTCTGAAAATTAATTTTAAAAAAAACAAACGTCTTATTTAATCTGGCATCCAAGCACGTTGTCACATCATTTTCTGATTAACCACAGACACCTTACTGTGATTCTTTGCTGTGTTCGGTAAGAGTTCTCCAAGGATATTTGCTCACACAGCATATTTGTGCTACATGTGACATTATGTCGCTTCAGAAAAGTTAAGTTATATTCAAAAAAGAAAATGAACAAAAGAACCTGACAACACAACAAATCTAGTGGATTCATGTTGAGGTTTAGCCTAAAGCTCTGGCCACAGCTGTCACTTCAAGTAGGGGAGAACATCCAGAGGTTTCCGAGCTCTCAAAGACAGCAATTCTTTAGTTACTGTCATGACGCAGGCGTCTCCTACTGCTATGACTGATTGGGAATATATGTATAAAACTGATTGGGACACATTTTAAGCCCTTAGCTGGAGTTCAGTATGCACACTCTAAAAAAAAAATGTGTTAATCACACTTCTGTTTTCTATTAAAACTGACACAAAATGCATTGTCCTTAGCTTGATGTTGGTTTAATTAAAGCAGTTGTGGCCATTTGATTGACTGCCCCAAACTACTAGTGAACCTATACACATTACATATGTAATACTGATTATGGTAAAAAGAGGTAAACCAAAAAAGGGGCCACTACATTGTAGAACACCCTGCATTCTCTAGCATGGTGTATTTCACAACATACCATTTTGAATGACATAACTGTTCACATGTTAACAATTCAATTGTGTAGCATTTTAATCATTTAATAGTTAAAATGTGAAGAATTGGTTGAATTCTGCTTTAAATCAACTGTGAAATAAATGTGTTACTGTTTAGTATACCTCTAACTTTATAGAAGAAGACAAAACGTTCTTTACTTCTAATGTAAGTTAAAGTAAAACTGTTTATTAAGTCATTTAGGACTGTTTCTATTGGTTTATTCACCATGAATGATTCACACAATGGAAAAGGCAGCTGATACGTTGAAATCATGTAGAAATGATGCAGACTCTTACTTGTACTCAAGTAAATTATGGTGCTCTTTCCAACCGCTGCTCCAGACACATCTGTTTTGAGAGAATACACTACATAAATATGGTTATATGCCCATCAAAAAAGATAAAGGAATTAGAAAGCTGACTTTGGGGGCTCTTTATGCAGAATTTATGTGAATGCTGTTGATTGTTCCAGAGTCAGACGTAGCATAGCTAGCTCTGGTTCTCAGCATGCCTGCATGGGCATTGTATCTGCAGCGAGACATCGTCTGTGATGCCGTTGCCAGGACCGAGCTCCATTCAGGCTGTCTGAATGCCCAGCGTCGGACCTCCTTACCGTACCCCTATACCTGGCCACAGACCGTGGTGATTGCTCATACCTGTGTGACACCTGGACCATCGACCCATGCCTAGACTCATCATGCCACTGAGAAGCTTTTAGAGAATGCATAAGAGAGCTGGTGTAGCTGGCTGGTTCAGCAGAGCACTGTATGTTACTCTTTTCCCTTCTGACTTTTGCCAATATTTTCTTGTATTGTATTAAAGGAATACTTCAACCAGAAATGGTAAAATGGCTTACAATGAAGAAAGCTAGCAGTGACAAGATAACATGTTCACATATGTATAAAGCTGAAGAAATAGTTTGAGAAAGAATAGAATATAACCAGATTCCCCTCTTACCCTGAATGCAGTCAACCAACCAAGATACGTTTGCATCTTATGCTTTGCACAGGAGATTTGAGGCTAACGAGGTAAAAAGTATAAAACTGTTGTACAAACACAGTTCAGGCTTGAAGAGGGCTACTATTACTGTTTTTAGCTATGTGATGTATTTTTGTACATTTTTGTAGATAACATGTCATACCGTGTCAGAAACCACATAAGCAAGTATGTTATATGTCTTTTAGAGCTAGAATAGATCTAGAGAAGCAAACTTTTTACACCAAACCATGTTTTCGCTGACAGGAAATTGTGTACAATGGGTTTTTGTCCAACGCATTGTTTTAACTGGTCGCTGCTGGATTATTCATTGTTAACAATTCCAGCATTTTTGCATGAAGCATTCCTTGATAGCGTTTGGAAACGTTGACCTTTTGTGCTGATGGGGGACCAGTTTTGCTTTCTCTGTCATAATTTGAGTTTGGGAATCCATTTTTGTCAATGTTCAAGAGAAACTCACATGTTCATAGGTGCTGGGAAGCCCTCATCTGTGAGAAAGAAAGCAAAGTTTACAAATCCCATCAGTCATTTACCTCTGATTTGCCTCCCAACAGTGACCCCAGCGAGAATGTGTGTTCTCCTCTGTCTGTCTTCATGGGATCCTGCTCGGACTGATGGTTATGAGATAGAGGGATCATGCATGGCTTGAGAGTGAACACTGTGAATGTGTACCAAACCTATTCAGTGAATTTACCGATGTGAACTTAATCAGCCAGTCATGTGTAACTACACCTGTTAGCCATGATGGTCACCGCTGAATGCAAAAGACTGCATATCCCTAGTCAAATGACATGTTTTGTTGTGAAAATATGTGCACATCTTGTACAGAGAATACACTGCTCTACATTTGAATACACCCCAGTCTGTTTATTAGATCATTTTGACGCAACAAACCATAAAATGTAGTATTTACAAAGATTATTGCACATGATAATGTTTTGCTTTTATGTTAAATTTAGCAAATAAATAGAAATGGTGCACTAAAATTAGCAGACAAATGCCATATTTAGGTTTGTTTCCTATACAGGGTAAGATGACACTCAACAAAACAGGTCATTCTACCAGGGTGCTTTCTTCAGTTATCAAATATATTGAATATGTCATTTACCATTTTATTTGGATGTTACAGTGTTTGCTTGTTAAAGATATGAGTACAATGTCCATTGGATACTTTACTCTCTCTCTCTCTCCCCATTTTCACAAATATGTGAAATGTGAAATAAGGTTTGAAATGCCCCCTAGAGCTACAGTGAATGAACACAGATGTTTTTGGATGCGGTGCTGCCGTCTGAGTGTAATCGTAACAACATACATTGTGAGTAACTGTTTCTGGCCTGCTTTGTCCTGTTATTGTGTTCAGGTTCAGATTGTGCACAAAAAGATGGACCTGAGTAACGTGCAGTCAAAGTGCGGCTCAAAGGACAACATCCGCCATAAACCAGGTACAGTAACCCAACACTTCTGACATGATCTAAGAAGGTATGAATAGGAACATACATGGGTGCCTATGTTGCACATGTAAATATCCCGTACAGGGAACACATTTCAGCACATTTACTGTTTATTTGCTGAATTTGACATAATAATGGGAAATGTGGCACATAAATTGTACGCTGAAATCTGCTTATAATCTACTTCTTTTACTTCTTTTATCCCTTCCATTGTCATATTTTACTTTATTCTATTCTATTTTTTATTCTTATTTTATTTCCTATTTCTGTAAAGCACATTAAATGACCTTTTGTGTATGATAATGTGCTATATAAATAAACTTGAACTTGAACTTGAATTAAAATGCCATATTGGTACCCCATAGAGGATATGTACTTATTTTGAACATTTGACTAAGGGTGTTTCAGACCTTAGCAGGCTTTTATTGTTACCCTGATTAAATATGTGCTTAATAATCCTTTCATAGTCATGAAAAATTGTAAATGCACACAACAATAAAGGCAGCAGGGAGCTTCTATTGTATAGTGAATAAAACACACTAGCACACATAAACCAATACAACTGGAAATATTACCTTCATGATGTTTTATTGCAACATTAGACCTATTATTGGTTGTTCCCACTACATTTTTCCAAACAGAATAGTAATAATTGGTAATTACCTTTGTGTTACCTCAGAATTCTAAGTGTCTAAGTCTAAATGATTTCTGGGATTTCTGAGGAATTTCTGGGACAGCCTTAATCCAACTGATCTTTACTTTGACTGTAGGTGGAGGAAATGTTGAGATCAAATCAGAGAAATTGGATTTCAAAGCTCAGTCGAAAATTGGATCCTTGGACAACATTGGCCATACACCTGGGGGTGGTCAGAGGAAGGTAAACTCCTCCACTTTCATACTTACTCAGTCAAGATTAAAGATAAACAAGAATCATCTATAGTTAACCAAGCTTAAAGTATATGAAATAGAGTCATGTTTTTTAGCTAGTGAATAAGAAATCTAGAAACAAATATTAACATTAAACACAGTATTAACATTAGGACTATATTACAGTACTGCTTTAAATTTGAACTTTCAATCCTTACTCTACACATAGCTGAAAGTAATAAATCGTAACTTTAAGAACTGAATAATAATCCGGCAGTTTAAAGGGTTATATA
>JBBIGA010000138.1:1379442-1398823 GCA_037576975.1 Alestes dentex | reverse complement strand
ATTTGCATGTCATTGAGTGAAATAAGTATTTGATCCCCTACAACCCAGCCAGACTTCTGGCTCCCACTGACTGGCTGTGTGCCCATGTTGCACACAGATTGCAATCAATCTATCAAGTACAGATACTCCTGATCTTAACTCATGTGTATAAAGCACACCTGTCCACAGAATCAGTTTCTTCCATTCCAACCTCTACACCGCCATGGGCAAGACCAAAGAGCTGTCAAAGGACTCCAGGGAGATTGTAGACCTGCACAAGGCTGGAATGTGTTACAATACCATCAACAAGAAGCTTGGTGAGAAGGTGACAACTACTGGTGTGATTATTCGGAAATCGAAGAAATATAAAATGACCAACAATTGACCTCAGTCTGGAGCTCCATGCAGTATCTTGCCTCATGGGGTGAGGACGATCACGAGAGAGGTAAGGGATCAGCCCAGAACTACACAGGAGGAGCCTGTAAATGATTTGAAGGCAGCTGGGACCACAGTCACTAAGAACACCTTTGGTAACACGCCGCAGTGCCCCCAAGGTCCCTCTGTTCAAGAAGGCACATGCACAGCCGATCTTAAGTTTACCAGTGAACATCTAAATGGTTCGGAAAAGGCTTGGGAGAAAGTGCTGTGGTCAGATGAGACCAAAATCGAGCTCTTTGGCAGCAAATCGACCTGCCATGTTAGGAGGATGAGAAATACCAAAGAACACCATCCCCACAGTCAAGCATGGTGGTGGAAACATTATGCTTTGGGATGTTTTTCTTCTAAGGCTACAGGATGACTTCACTGCATTGAGGGGCCAGTTGATGGGGGCATGTACCATAAAATCTTGGATGAGAACCTTCTTCCCTCAGTCAGAACACTGAAGATGGGTTGTAGATGGTCTTCCAGCATGACAATGACCCAAAACATACTGCCAAGGTAGCAGAGGAGTGGCTAAAGAAGAAGCACATTGAGGTCATGGAGTGGCCGAGCCAGTCTCCAGACCTCAATCCTGAAGAAAATCTGTAGAAGGAGCTGAAGCTTCGAGTTGCTGAGACAAGAAACCTAAAGGATTTAGAGAGTGGGGGAGTGGGCCAAAATCCCTCCTGAGTGAAATGCAAATCAATTTATAACTTTTATGTAACATGTTTTTTCTTGATTTTTGGTTGATATTCTGTCTCTCTCCATAAAAATGAAACTCCCTCATAAATTAGAGACTGTTCATTTTTGTAAGTCAGCAAACTTACAAATTCAGCATACATAGTATAATATACAATTATAATATATATACTATATATTATAGTATAAATAGTTTTATGTGTGTGTATATTAATGCTGGGCATTAACTAAAAATTTTAATTACAATTAATTGCATGGTTTTCTGCGATTAATCACGTAGTTACATGCAAAATTAAATAATTAATTCAAAAGTAGTGTATTGTGTGCCTTTATTCTTAAGGTATTGCTACAGTATATGAACAAAAGTGCAATAACATTTGGTTTGCAAACACTTTAAACAAATAAGGAGCTTTTTAACAGCAGTGTTCCCTTTAACACAGCTTTACACAGCTACAGTTCAAATATTTCTTGTAAATCTCAATTTAAACATTAATGTAATCAAATCAAATATAAAACCAAAGCTTTTTGCCACTGCAAGGCATTCATGTTTTATCTAGTTTGTTATAGAGGAACAAGTTATCCTCAGAGTTCAGAGCATGGGGGCTGGAACCATTATAGCAGCTACAAAGGAGGACTGACTCCATATGAAAGTCTATGTATTTGAATGCAGTGTCACTAAAGGGGACATATTATGCAAAACTCACTTTATGGGCTATACAAAATATGTTCATGAAGTTCTTTGCACAAAATTACTCTCACATAAAGAGATATCACCAGCTTTATTCTTCATAGTTTCAGGCCCTTTCAAAATGAGCCGTTTGGCCCAAGGGCCCCTGGTGATGTCATTAGGGGCCAATTTGCATAGAACCACCCCTCATCTGTCGAGACCCCACCCACTAGCCTGTTGCTTGTCACCCCTTTCAGCGGCCACCTTGGGTCTTTGCAGCTCCCAATTTTAAAAGCTCAAAAATAATTATTTTTGTTTGCGGTTGGACTCATTTCAAAGCTAAGACTCTGAAGTTTCATGTGCCAGAGAAAAAAAATCTATAAACTTATGTTCAAACAGCAACACAGGATGAAATACAGGATTTTATATATGCTGGTGTTTTATGTATGCTGGATTCGGCCGTGCCTGACCACTGCAGCTCAGAAAAAAATGTCCTCCGCCCAGCTGGCCAATACTCTCTCAAAACACAATAAAACTACCTCCGCTATTGGTTAAAACAAAGAAATTGGCGTGAAAATATACCAATCACGGCGTAAAATGTGTGTTTTTTTCCTGTGGATGTACACGGTACTGCACGCTCCGCTGCACCTCAACACCAGACTAGTTGAAGATCCACCATTTTGTCTGCTAGTTTTACGAGCTCGGATAAGCCGAGTGCAATGTCTACCGGCAAAGGCAAGTCACACATGAAGTGTTGTGTTCATCTTGCTCTGGGTCCGACTCGGGGTCGAACATATAGGCTGGATAGCCTATAGTCCTAATACTTTTGTCCATCTAGTGTATCTCTCACTCTTTCTTTCTCCCTCCCTTCCTTCCTTCAGCCTGGTCACCATACAGGCTAGAACCACTGTCACAGATTGAAGGGATGGAAAGAAAGAAAGAAACACTTTCATTGATGTTAAGGACATGGATTCTAATGTGTAAAATCCAGAATTTAAACAAGCAGCTTAGGCATGGGATGGGTGGGGAATGGCCAACAACAGCTTATTTGCATAAAAGGCACAGAGCCCTGAAACAGCTCGTTTTGAAAGGGACTGAAACGGTCAAGAATTAAGCTGGTGAGATCACTTTATGTGAGAGTGATTTTGTGCAAAGAACTCCATGAACATGTTTTGTATAGCCACTAGACCTATTATAACTTAAAAAAAATGAGTTTTGCATAATATGTCCCCTTTAAATGTGCTTTTTTGTATTTGGCTCGCACTCCTATTGGTTACAGGCTTCTCTGCCCTCCTTTAGCAAAGATACTTCTCTCAGATTTGCTTTTTATGTTTAGTAGAGATGCAAGGGTTGACCTGTAACCTGCAGGTCCCACAGGTTGACCTGTCGGTTGGGCAGGTTTGGTGCATGCAGGCGGGGCAGGTCAATATAAATAATATTGTGAGACCGGTCAGGTTCAGGTCATTGATTAACAAATATTTTTTGCATCACTAATTTGTAGACATTGTAACAGTGCAAATAACATTTTGTTGAAACTCTTTCATGTGGACAGTGATAAAGTAAACTGTACAACTAGTAACACCACAAAGGCGTGTGGCTGCAGGTAAAGAAGGTCTCAAATCTCACAAAGAGGATACCACAGTTAGTCTCCCGTGACTAAACCAGAAAATTACAAGATCAAATTAAATTCACCCTCAAAGGATAGCTTTGCAAAATCCAAAGATTTTTTGTTTGCTTTAAGGGACCTTTCCCCCCTTTCTTGATTGGATTTTGGGCTGAGGTTTGTGGTTCCCAAACCAATCTATTCAGTGGACTTTTTGATGGCTTCACTCTGACCAGAGGACAAAATCTAATTGGAAAGTGGGAAAGGCTTGAAAATGTGACTTCGAACTTAAGCTGCTCACTAACCCAAGTGGCGCCCCCTGCTGGACACAAACTGTTTCTGGGCTGAGACAGTTGCTGGAAGTTGTGGCGAACACAGTGAGCTCCAGAAACGTTGCCATTGGTGGGTTATAGAAGTGGTGGCTGACTGGTGTCTTGCTTTCCTTCCTCTTCTCTCTGTCAGACACACTTTCTCAACTACATTCCTTCACTTTTCCCTTTGTCTCGCTCTGCTTGTTTGAGAACCATTTTATCTTTCTTTTCTCTGCTTTTCATTTCCTGCTTAAACACTCCACATTTTAACTTTGTGTTTTGTTTCAATTTGACATCAGTTTGTTTTGTCCTATTGAGCCATGTCTTTTTTTGTTCTGTTAAAATGTAATCCTCTAATGATGTCCAACTGTAGAGGGAGAAAGGGAAGGAAGCAAACCCAGGAGCTCCTGGGGCCTCTGTCCACCCAAACAGGGACATGCCCTTTGACCTCCACCGATGTGGGGAAGTCAGTCTGGTAAAGCTGAACAACTCCAGTAAGTTCACAACAGCCTGTGACGTTCATGCCATTGCTATAGAAATACATCCTGTTCTTGTGGTATCCTTCAATTTTAATTATCCTTGTAAAATATCCTTGTATTTTAATTGATTTTTGAGGTCACTCATATCATTTTTTGTGGTTTGATGAAAAAATTAATTTTAACATCTAAACTCTGTTTATCTATTTGAATTAAACAGGCTGTTTTTGTCACTGGCCCTTTTAGACTCATTCATTTAAACACACTCTTTTCTGACTGGCTGAGGTGTATTGTGCTTAATTTTAAGAGGGCTGAAATACTCCTTATAATTTGGATGGCGCTGCACTGAATAGATGAGTGAATGTCTGTATTGATTTACATGACATCACAAAATCAGTGAATTGAAACAAGCTATTTGTCCACCTTGGTTTCTATATATGAACTGCAGAGTGGATGGTCTGTTTTTAACTGAGGGTTTCAATACTATATCATACTCGAGTCAAGAAGTGAGAAAAAGCCAGTTTCTATGATACAGGCCATTTTAACCCAAAAATGAGGAACAGGAAGCTTTAAGAAATTAAATACAGTAAATTAAAACAAAGGAAAGACATAATTTAAGCAAATTTGTGTATCGTTAGGCATCTAACGACTGATCTATCCATTAGAGGCACAAATTCATTTAAAACTCAAATATATTGCTTATCCTTAACCCAGGTTTCAGGAGGCGCTGGAGCCTAATCCAGCGCTCATAGGGGGAAACATATTGCTGAAATGTCTTTTTGTAAAATTCGGTCAGTTATTGCTATCAGCTCTGCCTCTTTAGGCCACCTCTGGTTCAGCTCTGCCATGTGTGCTCGTGAAGTAGATCAGCACTTAAGTATGAATCTGCATCACAGTTTGCAAATCAGTCAACCAATGTTTTTGCCCCCCGCACTGCTGAACAAGTGTATGTGTGAACCAATCTGTTGTCACTCTTCTACCTGCGTGATCTTAGTTACCTGAACTGACACAGCAAATCATGCACACCTTTTTCACTTGTTCATACCAGAAATGACCACTGCTGCAGTAATGCTGGTTTCTACCAGAGTGTCTGTGTAGGATTATGCTCCAGTGTGCTTGTTGTTTGGCTGGGACTCCTGAAGGCTTGACTTTGAAGTTCTGCGAAAGATTCAATTTACTCCATCTTTACTCCATCGCGTGTCTATGTTTGGTGTCTGATGTCTGCTTGTGTAACTTTGTTTAACTGGAGCTATGAGTCTAATGTATATGTTAAGCAGTGGAAGCTTATAGCCCAGTTAGCATCATGCAAACTTCATTACACATTTTGCATCCTTTCTGAAACCATATGATCAATGGTGGACAAAAGAGGGGCAACATTTAGGACATTTTAGCTTTTTAATATATTAACCAGTCCATGTTTGTTGATATTAAACATGTCTTACCTGATTACATTTTTGGTAAGGGGAGAAATTGGGTAATTCTATCCATTTTAACTGTTTTTTTGCTTATTTGTCAGATTGAGAGCCACAAACTGGGTTTTCGCGAGCAGGCGAAAGCTCGCACTGACCACGGGGCTGAGATCGTGGTCCAGTCACCCAACATGTCTGCAGACGGCTCGCCACGCCTCAGCAAAGTGTCTTCCTCCGGCAGCATCAACATGACGGAATCCCCGCAGCTCTCCACACTAGCTGACCAGGTGTCTGCCTCACTCGCCAAGCAAGGCCTGTGATTTACCCCTTCATCCACAGCCCTAACCCTCACCGGGATTCAAGGGAGTAACATGCCTCGAAAAGAAAAAAAAAGAAATAAGAAATGAAAATAAAGTTAAAGTATTTCGTCAGTCTTAAAAAAACAAAAAACAAAACAAAAAAGCAAGGCGCTTGCTGGGTTTCTTTACTAAGGGTTGTTGCAGCGACTAGATGAGATACGAATTTTGGCTCTCAACAGCTAGGGACAGATATTTTACCCCTTTCTGTTGGCTTGGTATCTGATGAGCTGAAACTGGTGCTGTATTGATCAGTACAATCATTCACAGCCCCAAGTAGCTCATCTATTGTGCTACTACAGCGTTAGGTACTTTTTCTGTATGAAATCTTACTTCAGCCTACCTTTCCATTGCTGTCTCTGCTTTGTTGCCTTATTGTGAATGTTTTTTTTCTCCGCTATTATTTCATTAAACATCAAACCAGACGGGAAACGGATGTTTTGGGACAAGAGTCTAAAACATGTGCCCCAAAAATGTGCGGGGCACCAGAAAGCCTAATGTTTCCTTAGGGATGATTAAAGGAGGCACTGAGTTGTCAAACAGTGCTTCACACAGACTTTAAAGGAGATCTTTCAAAAAAGCTATCATTACTAAAACTAAAGGAGAGCAGATTGCCATTAAAACAGTGACATTTGAAAGATGATGATGCCAATCAGTGGCTACAAATTTTTTTCTGTTAGCAGCATTAGCATATATTGACTTCCTTGAATTAATTCAGTAATTTGATGGGATCGTAACAGTCCATATTGCCATACTGCAGTATCTGTTCAATACATAAGGCACTTTGACAAACATTGCATTCAGTTTAGCCTTTCAACAATCCACTTTTTGTTTTTTTATTTGAAAAAAGGCTTATTTTCCTGTGGCCAGAATAGTTACTTAGCAAAGCAACGAAACCCATTTTAAAAATGTTCTGTTGTGTCTAAACATTGCAAGACATTATTCTGGAATGTTTAGTCAAATTTACGATGATGTTTAACAAACACTCATGTGTATCCCTTTTAAAACTCTTATCCGCACGGTCTACTGCTGGTAAACTCTGAGCCCTGGCACTGGCTCAGTTTTTAATTGTGGTAAACCAAACTTCCTCACATATGGTGCTGTTCCAACTCCCTGCCTCCTGAAAAATCTCATCTCATTCACCCAATGCCCCTCTTCTGCCTCGCTGGCGCCCTGTGGAAGATGCTTAGTTCCAAAGAAAGTGTGAATGGACCAGCGCAGGTGGCCAAAACACCCTCACTTCAAATAAAAAGAGACCAGTCAGAAAGAAGTCAATTTATAATCACACCACTAAAGGTGCACATGCCTCCCTTACCAATTGATAGTGATAGAGGCAAGTGACACATTGATTTCAAACACACTCAACAGGCTGCAGTGTGAGTGGCAATGGTTAGTTTGAAAAAATAAAGTGCCTCCCTTTGCTTCATTGACTTTTCAGTCAAATGTAAATAGCGACATTTGGACGTCGAGGCTTTCATTTGGGAAAGGAAGATGCAGCAGAAAAGCAAAAAGCATGAACGCCCTTTTTGGAAAACGCTGCTATGAGCTGATGCATTACAACATGCAATGCAACACCAAACGGTCTTCGTTAAAGATGCCTTCTCCAAATCCACTGATCAGACACTCTCTCACACACCTCTGCGACTGCGTGCAGTTTCTAGGCACCCAGTCAGCTTCGCTAGATTTCAATAACTTCAACTCATCAACCCCCACCCCCGCCGCCCTCACCCCTTCACACTTACCCTGGCCTGCACTGGTTAACTCGAGTGCATGACTCCTCTTCAACATTAAAGGGGTCCCCGTTTAAAAAAAAAGAGGGGGTAAATAAAAATCAAAAAGAGACAACCACGCTTCTTGCAAAAATCCAAGCTGCGCGCTTCTTAACTTATCGTACTCTGTGGATGTGAGATGTAATCGACATGTAAGAAAAGAATACATTTTCTTTTTTCGTTTTTTGGTTGGTCTGTCAGTTGTACCTGATATTTATTATGCCTTTTTTATATCCTCAGTACACCTCAGCTTTTTCCTTTTGATATTTAGAAAAAAATGAAAAAACGATGTCGTGAATGGACATAAAACACCTGGAGCTGCCTCATTTCCTCGAATATTCTGTTTTAACATCAAGCGTTTAACAAAAATAAACAAGGAAGGAGAGCAAAAAGTTACTGAGACTGCATAAAATCTTGCAGGTGTTTATGCAGCAGTATCTCATTAAAACTTAAAAACTGATCCTCTGTAAGCCCATAAGGAAGTGCAAGTGCTGATGGTTAGATTCCTTCACTTCATAATAGCCATGATCAAACTGGCAGTACTGACCATATAAAGGACCATTAAAAAACTGCAGTGGCTCCTTATGATTGAGGACAGGCACAAAAACAGGAATATAAATCTATTCCTAGATGAGCACCTACTGCTCAATGTTTATCAGACCACTGTGGCCTCCACAGCATGCTGTTTGTAAAATGTGAGAATGTGGAAAAGCATGAGTGAGGCACAGAACAAAACTGGTTTTAAAAGATTTAAGCTTTGTATCGCAAAAACGTCCTGCAAACTCTCCATAGGAAAGAGGTACCTACTCCAGTTTTCTGTTTCATAAACCATAACTACCGTTCTCTCACTGCACTTCTACAGTACATTCTTGCTTGACAGTTGTGATTGTCCTCATTGTAGTTGTGTGTTATCAGTTGGTTTACACTCATAGTCGTTGCTGTAAATGTGGATTTGGAAATAAAGTCGATATTAAACAGCTGCGGTGTGTTGCCTGTGTATATAGCACTAACATTCATTTTCTTTGTGAGTGACAGACATATGGAAGGCTTCATCAGGGCACTAAGAAGCAGGACAGACACTTGAGAGTACAATATAATTCACTTTTAATTTTGAGAAGCACAAATGCTGCCTGTCAGATTGGCCGATTATCCATACATTTTTTTTGCCTCTGCGTAAAGAAAGTGTTAAATATTTTTTGTACGTGTTTTCTCCCTATATGATCAGGACAGCTACAGCCTCAACAACAAACACAGTAAAGAATCAAACAATGTATTTACAAAATATACTCTTTTTTGTACAAACTATTACATGCTAAAGGATATACCAGACTCGCCCCAAACCCCAATTCACCAGACTGGAAATTTCTTAGTACGAAAATAACCCACACAATACAATATTGGCCTTCCAAAGCTAACCAAACTCTATTGAACATTGAGTCGGCTTGATGAGTGTACAGAAGAGAACCCCAATTGCAGAGACAGACCATTATCTATCATGTTTGGGTACTGATGTGGGAGAACAACCTCAGTAGAAAACGGGACAACTGGTGATAGTCTTTAGATTTCCAGCCTTGTCCGCCACACATATTCCACTTCTCTTAAGGTGGAGCTTGGATTTTGAACAAAGAAAGCCAGAACAGCTGTAAATATAGTGTAGACACTGAGCCCCTCTGAACTACTTGGATGGCTTTTGGTACATTCACAAACATAGTGGAGTGACACAGGTATGTCCAATTGCTGGAATTAATAAGAAAGCATAGGCAAGTTTAGCCAAATAAACACAATCAGCAGACTACAGTTTATCCAGCTTGACGTGGCCACTTATCTCAAGAAAGAGGGCCAAGAAATAGTGCAGCTTCTTGATGAAAAATAAAAAAAATAAAATAATGAACAAGCAATTCATGAAAATCAGATTAGTCCACAGTGAAGCGAATTCCCCTTGATTTTTCGATTCTATTAACAAAGCTTCGAGAAAGAACTGATTCCAAAGTGCCTAATTAAAATAAACAAGCCATTTTTGAATGACTGACAGAACAGTGCAAAGCATAATCAGAGGGTAATTTTAGACATCCAACCAGCGTTAAGCAGCCTGCAGCAGTGTCGTGTACAGGCAGTTTTATTCTCAAACAATAGCAGGCAGCAGGATTAAAAGAAAGCAACTCAAGTAAGTGCTTACACTTCTCTTTTGCATTTAAAGAAATGGGCGGTGCAGCAATGATCACCCTTGCTGCCTTTGTTTTAGCAGGGTTTAATATGGATCAGCGTGCCAATCAAGGGTCAGTTTTTGCATGACCTCATCAATAGTTTAATAGTTAAACAATGTGCAGCTGAGCCTTGAACTGCATTTTTATGACATACAGCATTTAAGCATGTTGCTTCAGTGGCAGGTGGGCTCCAACACACTAGAGTGGCAACTAAAAGATTTACAAGCATCCAGCAGAGTGTAACACATACAAAAGCAAACCAGGGGGCTGATTAACAATGGAGCTCATTTAAGCCGGTCCCTTGTTAGAGACACGGAGTTCCATTCCATATGATGCTGTGGGTAATGGAATAGGGGTTGAAGAATAAAGACATAATGAAGTGCTAAACAAAACAATTATAAACTATAAAGAGGAAAGGCATGACTGAGTCAAATATTTGTGTGCGTGTCTTTTTTCTTTTTTTTTTAAGTCACTCAGTGGGGGGGCTGTACCCAAGTCAATGTAACAGGGACCATGTGGTCAACCCATTGGTTTGATACAACCAATACAATCTCTTCAGTCTCTTAGAATGCTGGGCAAGTGCACATCAGCTAATTGGACAATGCCAAGTCTCTGCTTCTCACAATGCATAATGACTTTTGTCTTTCTTTTTACCCTTATCAACAGTTATTTTCCAGTGACCCAAAAGAAAAAAAGCAGAGAAAACAATTAAAACAGGTCTCTACATTTCCATACAATTCACTAAAAACTGTGAAAGAATTAACTGATGTTTGAATATCAAACAACAGAATTTTATTATTTCTTTAAATATATGTTTATATATTTTTGTTGGTGTCATCATTTAGGAAAGTTGGTGGAGGTGGGGTCTGAGTCTAAAGGTTTTCCTGTCCAAGCTTCATCGGTGAGTGTGCTTGTGTGGGTTGGCTTTCTGTTTGGTGCTGTCCTCAGGGAGGGGTGATGGAGGGCCGACGTCAGACTCTGATTTGGACGAGCAGGTCTTGGAGCCAGAGATTCTACGCATGGTTCGGTATAGTCGCTCGCTGGTTTGGCTGCTCTGGCCCTCGTGTTCCGATGTCGGGTTGATGTCCAGAGGGAAAGTCCGGCGCTCCCATGGCTGCACCGGCTGGGAAACCCATAGGGAGAAAGATCCAAAAAGGCAGAATGAGCAACTGAGCTTACAGTATAGTAAACAAAAACAAATACTTCAGTACTTTAAAAGAGGTTCATTTAATTATCAAATTTTCAATAATATTCCCTTTCTTCAAAAACTAAAGAAGCAATCTTCCTATAATTCTTTTTTCACAAAACTGTTCAGATTTTTTTTTCTGAGCTACTGCTTTAACACTGATAGGTATTGTTCAGGGCTAAATATATATTGAGGGGAGCTTCCAGCATGGGAATACATACATTTCATAATTCATATCCTCATAAATTAAGTGGACCTAACACAGAACTCTGAAGTATTCATATGAGTGTGGAGCTGTGAGCAAAACACAACCTACCAACTCCTCATAGATGGTGTCTGGTGTGGAGCAGCGCGTGTCCTCATTGGACAGCAGGCGTTGTGAATCTCTGGAGCCAGGCGTGTGTAGGCCAGAGAACATCAGCATCTCTGGGCTTGCGGGGCTGGAAGGTGACGTGGCTGAGCTGTAGTCCTGCAGCAAGTGGAAGTGTGCCGTGTCTGGAGACGAAGGCTGCGGTGTAGAAGGATTGGTGCCACCTAACAGAGGGGTGGTCCGCCCATCCACAGACTTGTAAGACCTGGAGAGTAAGAAAGTTCTGGAGGTTAAATTATGGGTGGAAACTGCTGTAATGGAACATCATAAAAGTAAAGTGAAATGAAGTAAAGTGGCCCCTTATAGTCACGCAAGAACAAATGTGAAATCCTTTCTCTGCATTTAACCCATTCACCAAGTGAAGCAGTGGGCTGCTCCCAACGAGGGGCACCCGGGGAGCAGTAAGATCTCAGGGGCAACTCCCCAACCACTAGGCCATCTGCTGCTAAATCTTATACTCGTGCAACAAATATGATTATAGTGACCTCCCCTGTTGCATATTACGAAATGATCAATGGATGTGTGAATGATGGTGCATACAAATGTCAATCCATATCAGCACAGAATTGTCTTTACTCCAATTAAGGCAGAGACTGGCTGAATACCAAATTTTACTGCATTTCATAAACTGGCAATCAAAATTCACAATGCGTGACGTGAAAATCACAGCTATGAACTTGATAACAGCCCAACCGTAAGTTGAAGACACCCACCGACTGCCCCTTCTCTTGGCAATGGCGCTGGCTGTCCAGCTCCAACGGGAACGCTCCTGCTCTTCATAAGGGAGATGCAGTTGGGAGAACATTGCATCAGAGAGATCCTCAATCTGAGAGACAATAACAGGGAGAGGGGAAAAAAGAGATAGAAAAAGAGAGGCATGTTCAAAGGGTGTAAAGATGCACAAGCCATACAAGCCACTTTAGTTTTCAAACACTAACTGCTCTAAAGGGCTACTTGCAAGAAAACATGAGAATCATACCTCCACAGCATCATCATCTTCAGAGATCCTCTTTGAGGTAATGTCAACCTCTCTCCAACTTAAAACCAAACAGAGGAGCAAACATCAGACAAAGAGCACTTCATATGTAGAAGGGATTCATTGCGTCTGAGGAAAGTGTGTGATGTGTCTCTGAGAGTCTAACCTTGGTGTAAGGATCTCTTTGTACTGCAGTTTCTCCACTCTGGTGGTGGCAGCCACCGACATGGGGATGACAATGTTGTTAATGTCAAACGAGCTTTCTCCTCTCCTCCGGCGAATAGGTTGCTGGAACAGACAAACAGCTTTTCTCAGTGATCAACACCATACACAGTGCTAGCAAAAGACACCAAAAACACCAAAAGCATGATTCCATTCCCTAAATACAACTGATATGGTCAATAAACACAAACATAAATAACCAGGGGTTTGTGACATCACATGCATGCGCACACTTACTGGGGTGGCATTGTTGAGGCTGCAGGGTGTGGGGCTCTCAGAGGAGGATAACTGTCTGACCAGAGGACTGTTGGTAGGGGTGTTCAGACTGGGCAGAGGTGGACACGGGCTGCTCACCTCCATATAGAACTTGGGTGCATCTGTAGAAAGGAAAAAAAAAAAAAGTTATATACAACAGCCAACTGAGTTAAAGCAGTATTTGTGAACACAAACATGAAATCAAGGATCAGGTAATTAAAAATACGAGCCAAATTAGAAGAAATGAAAATCCAGGGAGGGAGAAAATGAAAATGTACAGTACAGGTGTTACAGTAATAGTCTGAGTCGAAAAGCATTTACAATTCAGTAATGCTTTATGGTTACATCTCTTCTAGTGATTTAGAACAACATTGATTAAATAGATCAATATATTCTTACAATGCATAAATAGATTTTCTATATAACTATACAAAAGAATATGACATGAAAAAGGAGAAAAAGTGTCAGGATGCATCAATGACCATTAATGGTCTAAACATCTTGGGGAACCTGAATTTAGGACTTCATAATGGAAGAGAAATAAAGATGGCAGCTCGTACTCTCAGTGTGGTCCAGTGAGTGTTCGCGTGGCCTCTTGCGGCTGTGGCTCTTGTCAAAAGCGATGTGGCTGCGCTCCGGCCGGAAGTGCTGACGAGACTCGCCACCATCACTCTGCTGCCGAGACAGCTTCTCCGACCGAATTTTGTGATGGGGAAACCCTGAATATGGGCACGGGAGAGACAGAGAGAATTTAGACAAAAAGAAGCAAGACCCCTTCAGTAAAATGGACAGCGTACAGCATGTTAATCATGATATCCACAGAAAATTCTCACGTGAGAATGTCTTAAATGCAGAAATGTGTAGGATAATCTAGACTTCAGTCACTAAAGCATAGCAGCAACTCTGAGGCAAATCAAGCTGATTGGCTGTTATGGTGTGAGTCACTGTTACTTAAGGCCAGAAAAGTTGACCTGGGACAGAAGGTAATTTACACACACTACTCACAAAAAGTTAGGGATATTCAGCTTTTGGGTGAAATTAACGGGTGAACTTAATGGGTCAGCTTCCCAGACAGGGATTAAGCCTAGTCCTGGATTAAATAGCACTGTGAGTAGAGATTTTCCATTGAGTGGGAAAAGGTAGTCCAAGACTAGACTTAATCCCTGTCTTGGAAACTGAGCCAATGAGACCTTCCCTAAATGTTTGAATGCACACGTCCAATTGTTCAATGTTTCAGTACTTTTTACACAACTTGCTGTTCTCTGAACAGCCACCTCATCATGCTGTTCACACCGATGACCGCTTCACTGTGAAGAGTGCCCTGCGGAACCGGATGATGAATGCCACTCAACTCCAGGCACATTTAAGGGAGGCGAGAGGCACCCAAGGGTCACGTCAGACCATTCGAAACCGTTCACATCAGCGTGGTCTGCGTGCTAGACGACCTGCAAGGGTACTTGACCACACCACCAGGCACAGGCGTCATCTTGCATGGGCCAGGGAGCATTTACACTGGGCGAGGCACCAGTGGGCCTCAGTGCTGTTCTCTGATGAAAGTCGATTCACGCTGAGCAGTAATGATGGCCGCCAACAATGTTGGAGACATCAAGGAGAGCGCTATGTATCAGGCACTGTTGTCACCAGACGAGCCTTTGGTGGTGGTGGTGTTACAGTGTGGGCAGGTGTGTCTAGTCAATACAGAACTGCCCTACACTTTGTGAATGGTACAGAGCCCATACTACCTGAATAACATAATTAATCCAGTCATTGTGCTCCTGCTTGAACAATACAGGCCTAATTTTATCTTCATGGACGACAATGCTATAGCTCATCGAGGTCGCATCATTAGGGAACGGCTGCTGAAGACTGGGGTACCTCGAATGGAGTGGCCTGCACTTTCTCCAGACCTGAATCCCATAGAAAACCTATGTGTAGAGGCTTGTCTCTCTGTACTCCAGAACCTAAATAACCTGAGGGCCGCCCTTCAAGTAGAGTGGGATGTCGCGCCTAAGCAGCCAATAAGTCGACTTGTGATCAGCATGAGACGTCATTGTCAAGATGTAATTGATGTTCAAGGGAACATGACACTTCACTGAGACACTGACATTTTTTGTTGTGGTATACTTACCACTGTTGTTGGCTTTTGTTTCAATAAATTGTTTGAGATAAGGAAATCACCACTGCATGCTTCTACTTAAATGCCTTACTTTCATGACACACCACTGTAGTGTGAACGTTTTACATTTCCTCTAAATTTCACCCAAAAGCCAAATATCCCTAACTTTTTTTGAGTAGTGTATTTCCGGACTGGATTTTCAGCACAAATTAAGCTCTTTGTAAAGGTCAAGAGTCATTTTCCCATCAACAACTCTAACATAACAGGAAAAAGTATATATAGCTTTCAAGACTTGGGATACTCAAAAGCTGGTGTAAACTGTGTACACCAGGGGTCTGTGTATTTATGTATATTATACAGTGACATACATAGCAGGTTCAGGGTTGCACAACTACTTGGGTTAGAACTAAACCTATCGACACTCTTGCACTTAATTACTGCATAAATGAAACAACTCTCATCATATCTTAATACAGCTGATGATGCTTATATTAACAATTTAGTGGAAAGTGCATCATGGAGTGACCGTCAGGAATACAACTTCTGTCTGTTGGATTTCAGAGCAATTAAAATCAGTTTACCATCTTATATTCATGGAAGTTACTGAATAAAGTAACCAAATTGATTAAATTTAATTTTATTGATTTAACCAAATAATCAATACCAAATTGATTCTATGTTTAGCTGGACCAGCTGGACCAGACGAGCCCTGTTTGGCGCTGCTGTGGACCAACACTGTGTCTGCGAGCAGCAC
Organism: Alestes dentex; assembly: GCA_037576975.1. NCBI lineage: Eukaryota > Metazoa > Chordata > Actinopteri > Characiformes > Alestidae > Alestes > Alestes dentex. The sequence continues at coordinate 1,383,051 of JBBIGA010000138.1, read as the reverse complement.
CCTGATACTTACGGACTGTGGATAGAAGCGAACTGGGAAGCTTATGTTTGTCTTTGGAGGAAGAGGACGATGAAGAGTCAGGGAGGCGGCTACCCGGGGGGAGCTTGTGTTTGAGCGAAAGCTTCTTGATGGGTTTGATCTTCTCAAGTGACCGGCCTTGCCAGTGGCACTTCAACAAACGCTGCAAGTGCAGACTTACACCCACATCTGGGGGTGGGGAGAGAGAAACAATGAATATTTTTATTATAATTTAAAAACAATACTTAACAGTTCAACTATTTTTTTGCAAAGAATTAGACCACCAAAGTACCTTCTGAAATAACCTGGGGCAAAGAGTAAATATGCTTCCATTATTAATATTTTTGCCCCTGAAAACATAGGTACAGCCTCCAAAATAATGTTAGAAATGTAAAAATAAATAAATAAATACATAAATAAATAAATACACTTCAAACAGCATTTTGCCTTTCAATCTTCATGTGACAGCATGATCTCATGGACGTTATACAAGGAGCTCAAGAACCCCCAGAAAATAGCAAAAGACATTCAAGACCACCATTTCTGTTTTTTCAATAAATCTCAGAGGAAAAGAAATCTTGATTGATTAAAATTTACTGTTGCAACCAACTTACTAGTTGATTTTAATTAGCAATGAGAAAATGTGTTAATGGGTCTAAACTGCAGTCAGCAACCCCTAAAGGTATTTCTTGCCCTCCATTAACCAAAGGACATTCATACTTCAAAGTAAGGGTCAACGCAGTGCCTTAAGCTTCACATAACACCAGTAGGGGGCGTCCTCTTGTAGGTTTTACAGGGCTGAAATCCTGTGGAGTTCCCCTTGCTCTCATTTGCCCTGCTTCAGTTTCACTCCACATGAATCCCAGCCCCTCCTGAACTTATTATGCACTCCCTCTCTTTCTCACAAACAATAGGAGCAGTGGGAAAACAGCTTGTATGAATAAAGAATTATGGGTCAGTCACAGGCTGAACAAAAATAATCCTGACTGGTATCAAAAGCACTGATCTGGAGTCAGACTAATATTACACTTTATTGACATATTATGGTGCAGACGAGGAAGCCTGAATGCAATACAAATTTACTGCTACAGACATCGCTTCTGTTTCACAGCAGATTTCACAGAACTCCTCTGTCTTCAGGACCAACCCCGGCAGTAAACTCTGTATTCTGTTTCTAAAATCTGACTTTGAAGGGTATGTTTAAAGCTACTCTAATAACCTGATACACGTGTGAGCAAAAGCTTCAGTTGGATTGTTAATTTATGTGCAAAACAAGCTGATAACACAGTAGTTTATGGACAAACTAGACAAAAAAAGCTCTGCTTATTCCTTGCTTTGCCTTAAGTCACACTCTTGCCTGATGCTTTTTTATTGCAAGACTGCTCCGCCCAAAGTTACACTGCAGGAGAGCAGAGATATTAGTGTTTTTGCCCCGAGACTAATCTGTTTTATCCTGAACACTGGTGCTCTGAACATGATAAAATGTACAAACAAAGTACTAATAACTTTGTCCAGGCATAATGTCGGCCTGCCTGCACTACAGTGAGAGCTGCTGAACAATAGGGCCTTGCTCTGAGTAGGGTGCAGTTGCTATTTTAAGAGGTGAAACAGCAGTGCTGGAATAATTAACACTTAAGAAGGCACAGGTCCAGCACGATGGTGATTATTGTACAGCTCTGAATGCAGTAAAGGCTGTAAAGGGGTAGAGAGAAGAAGAACGCAAGTCAGAGAAAGAGGGAGAGAAGGGTTTATTTTGACGACTCATAAAAGGCAACTAGGTGGAGAAAGAAAAATATCTACAGAAATCCACACAGAGAAACCCAAAAGTACCAGAACAAATGAAAAAAATAAATTATATAAAAGAAACGGAAACCAGCGGACAGCCAGAACGAGTGGGTATGGAGAGGGGAAAAATTAGCTGAATACACATACACAAAAAAGTTAAGTGATTTGCAGGCACACAAAAAAAAATAAGAGACAAGTTACAATTCAATAAAAAAAAAAGCCTGACTGATTGGGCTGCAATTATATCTGTAACTGAACAACCAGTCTACTCACTATCATATGTCTCACGGGTTAATGCAGTTTTATTACTATTACACTTTTTGTGCTCCAGCACTTCATCTAACTCCATCAGGGACACTTGCTACTGAACATAGACTGTGTATATAATTTTATTATGCTAATAAAAGTTTTGGTTTTATATTTGATATGGTTACAATAATGTTTAAGTTGAGATTTACAAGAAATATTTTAACTGCAACTGTTTAAAGGCAATACTGCAGTTAAAAAACACCTTATTTGTTTAGTGTTTGCAAACCAAATGTTACTGCACTTTTTATTCATACAGCAGTACTTTTAAAATAAAAGTGCAAAATACACTACATTTGAATTAATTATTGAATTTTGCGTATATCAATGCAATTAATCAAAGAATATCAATTTTAATATTGTGAGACATGTGTCCACAAAAAAGAAACAATGACGCACATGGGGTTTAATCTGTGCAGTAAATGATCTCTTTTGACAAAAAAAAAATAAATAAAAAAATCCATGAATAATTGTAGGCATACTCACCATCAGGGAATGAAAGAATGGGGTGGACACAGAGGTCAAACTGAGCCAGCCTGTCCAGCAGAGGGAGCTGGAACTGAACATCCATGGGAGCCACAGAGCTCCCAGAACACATTACACACTGACCATTGACCTCACAGCCACACCAGCCAGGACTGGTCAGCTTCTGAACCTGTAGCTTGGGAGAGAAGAGAGAGACACAGAGATGTTACAGACACACATCATGTGACAAAAAAAAACCAACTAACTGCTTGTAGGCATTATTCATTTATGTACCAAGATATTTTGATTACAGTAAACCCCCACTTTAATGCGGATCATCAGTCGTGGTTTCAGTCCAACGCAGATTTTTTTCTGAGACCAAACTAATCATTTTTCGCTGAAACTCCCACACTAACACAGATATCTTCTACATTTTTTTGCTTTTGTGACATCCGGGCCTCGTCCGACACTCCCCCGCGTCCTCGTGCTGGGCTGCTAAGCACCGCGCCCAAATATGAACCATGCACGAGGATGAGGGAGTGTGGCGGCCACGGCCCGGACATCACAGCTTTCTTCGTGCCAATATATCATTTTTCATGTATTTTAGTGCTAAATTATTTTTAAAAATAAAATTTACTAATTTTGCAATATAAATATTAACAGAAATTTAGCTACATTTCTATATAAACTATAACTATAAATGTTTTGGTACTGACAAGAGAAGACAAAGAAAGCGCATCTTGGGATGCTGAAATACCGCTGTACTCAGAGGCGGGAGAGGTTCGAAAGTAGCCAATCTGAGAAGGCTATTTATTTCTCCTTGCTACTGATGGCTGGTGCCATTTGCTGCATCCCTCGCTGTACTCTATACAAACAGCCTTGTTTTTGAAACTCCACCCAGAGCCTGAGCCGGTGACCTAGTTGACAATGTTTTGCATGTGCTCTTGTATCCTAGTACTCACTTGTTTGACTCATTAACGTAATCGCGCGCGCGTGTGTGTGTGTGTGTGTGTGTGTGAGTGAGTGAGTGAGTGA
>JBBIGA010000138.1:1332402-1354477 GCA_037576975.1 Alestes dentex | reverse complement strand
ATACACACACACATATATACACACACACATATATACACACACACATATATACACACACACATATATATATATATACATATATATATATATACACATACATATATATATATACATATATATATATATACACATACATATATATATATATACATATATATATATACACATATATATATATATATACATATACATATATACATATATATATATACATATATATATACATATCTATATACATATATATATATATATATATATATATATACACACATACACACATATACACATATACACATATACACACACACACACACACACACACACCCCAAACTAAGGGCTAAATAATCCCAAAAGTACATTTTTTCATCTTAGCATTACAAAGAAACATGCATGTATTTAGCCTTTTGCGGTTAGCTCCTCACGCCGCAGGCCAATATAGTATTTAGTCTGACATAGTGGATACATTAGCAAAAAGTATTTTTGCCAAGTAATAAAAACAACAACAACTTTATATATACAGCAGATACCATGGCTCAGAGTGCAGCTCAGAGTACTGAACATGGACCACATTCCAATATAGAACACAGCAAACCATACAAAGAAAATTAAATAAACACAGAGTGTAAACATTCTTGGCGTTGTTGATGTTTAGTTGCGTATGTGGGCGACGCCATCTTTAAATCATCATTAGGTATTTTTATGGGGTTTTTTTTTTTTTAAATGTATACAACTTCTACGGGACACAGGAACTCCAGACAAGGACAGCTGAAGTCTTGTGACACAAAAAACAACGGAACTTCCATGAAAAGTTGCTTTACTACGCAACGACCATTTATAAAAGATCCATACTGCTGGCGTTCTAATACCATCCTATACCATGAAACCAGTATAATTATGAAAAATACCATGATAAAATTTTTTGGTCATACCGCCCAGCTCTAATACATACAAAAACGTATTAGTAGACATCTGGACAGTTATGGTTATAATTCTGTTTTGCTAAACAAGCAGTTAGCAAGTTAGCTGACATAATAAACAGTAAAAACAACAGTAAATAAACATAACAGATGATTGTTTATTTGCAGAAGAACTCTAGATGCAACCAAGCTTGTTTGAGGGTTGCACAGAAGACACTGGTAAACGATCTGGGTTTAAACAATTTGTTTAGAATATATTCATTAGGCTGATGCTCATATTCAGGGCAACTAACAATTTAATCCTGTAACACATGTAGAATAATATTCCCTTAAGAGTCACGTCTAAGAACTTGTCCTGGTAGGTGATGCACTTGCCCAGGCAAGGGATCAAACCCCAGTGTGATGTGTGGAGGGCAGCAGTCTTACCCACTATGCTACACTAAATGCTAAAAAGTCCAAAGGCAACCTGCACCCAATTATCACAGCCATGGCTGAGTGAGTGAAAAGGTTGTACTAGGACAACTGGTATTTTACACATCTGTAATGTATTAACAGAGTGTTTATTATTTGTACTTTTTTGTGGAATTCTCTGATAAACCATTAGGCTTCATGTGTTTAAGTCCTCTCACTGCTGCTGCCACTTGCAGAAATGCGTAAACACTCCAGCAAACTTGAACAAGGGGAAAGATCTGCTGTGACCTTACAACCAACTCAACACACCCTTCTCATCATCAAAGCGTTCACTGAGTATTGCGTATTGTATTCCCAACAGAGCAAACACTGTGAGAAAGAGGGAAAACGTTCATGAGACACCTTCAGGGAAAATGTTTGAGATAACCCTGATCTCACAATTTTTAAATCATAAAAACCTGAACTAAAGTGCCACTAAAATCCATAACAACCTGACAAACACAACCAAGTGTTTGGCTGATATGCCCTCTTTTAATGTTTTGTATAGTACAGTTTTTATATTATACTACTATACTGTAATTTTTTGTTCTACTGGTTGTGCTGCTTCTACTTTCTTGTTTTGTACTGTCCACTCTGCTGCTGTAACAATACAAATTTTCAACCGGTGGGACTAATGAAGGGTTTTCTTATCTGATGTGCCCTACATGTATTACAAAAAGAATGTTCTTTCCATTCACTCCAGATGATTTGGCTTTTTCTTTATCTTAACATTAATGCATTTGTTTCATCCATATACGTGAGCTTAGGAGCTCAGACAGTTCGTCAAGAGGGTTTCACAGAGAGGTTTACAAAAAAAAAGAAAAAGAAAAAAAAAAAAAAGCACTTAACGATACTTAACCATTTTTGCCAGATTCAAATAAATAAGAGAAGGGTCAAGTTTTGAACAGTCTGAAAGACTTTAGGATTCTGGTATGCTGCTTTCAAACCAGCGCAAATTAAGCAAAATGTCTTTTCTGAACAAAGACTGAAAGGGTCAGGGTGTGTTAAGTACTGTAGGCCTATAGTTTGGGCTATAAATGAAGATATTATGTAAACAAATGTCCAACCTGTAGGCAACACTTACAGGAATGGTCTCGGTCAGTTATAAATAGGCGTTAGATGACTTGATGAGGCTTCTGAAACGGTAAAGCATTTATTTAAGCCCAAATCAGGAACCACACCAAGCCTGGCATGATAAACTGGGGATATTTTCATAAACATTGTTATATTGTATAAAAGCTGACGTGAGAAACACTTGAGAAAATTGGCTTTCATACAAACAACCTCAAAATTACAACATTGTGGTGATCACTGAGAAGAACTAACAGGTGATGTAAAACAGTCTTTAATAACAATGTAAGTTAATTTAAGCAATATTTGGACAGAAATAAAACACTGAATCTGGAACCCGGAGCCTGTCAAGGTCCGCAAATGAAGAAAATTCAGTGTTGTGACCAAGATGGTAACCTACATCTATAAACCATGACCCCAAAGCAAAACATGCTCATTAATCAACTAATTACCTGGACTTCAGCCTGTTATTATACAAACATTACAGCAGAGGTTCTCAAGCTGGACTTCACTATCAAGATTTAATCAGAAGAGTTTTAACAATTAGTGAAAATATGCCCAAAAGATGGGTAACCAGATTTGATTCTGCACCACATAAGAGCGCAAACAATAAATTCTCACTAGTGGAGAGGTGTAACATACACCTTGCATTATGTGGGGAAAAATATGTTGGAATGCATTGTTTAAATTAGGGTTTGAGGAGGACAGCGCCCAAGCCCACCTCAAAAAAAATTCCACACAAGGAAATGTGGCAGTGAGAATGAAACCTACTCCATCATGTTAGCTGATGAACTGTTTAGAAACATATGGAGAGACCATGACCCAGTCAAATGGAGAAATTTAAATACTACTTTCATACTGGGACAAACTTCAAAGTTTCCCCAATTCGCCCACTTTTAAACCACACATGGGAAAATGTTAATTACTTCACTACTGAGTTCTAAAGCCCTACTGCCTGTGGCAAAACATCACAATAACAGCAGCAGCTAATCTGTAGTTGCGGCAAGAGATGGTGCAACAAATATAAATACATTTTCCTCCAAGAACCTTGTTAACCCCTGGGAGTGCTTTAAAGTGTCTGCTAGTTATTAAAAACACACTCAGATTAAATTTCAGTCAAATAAGAGGTTATTCCAAGATGGGAATCTAAAGACCTACAGACCCAAAGATCAACAGCAGCATGTTTTCTGGAAAAAATGAGTGCAGCAAACATGCAAAGAACTGTGTAATACTTGCATTATTCAACAGTCCAATCACTGAGTACAGCATTCATCGTTCATAAGATCGGCTTTGATGCTTTTACTAGTTACCAATCTTTCTGGGCCGTGCATAGCAACAACCAAAACGGATATTCAATGACCCCACTCTTTTTAAGGGTGTGCAACACCAACAACTTCTTAAATCAGATATATTTGCTGAGACCACATGCTTATACATACACACAAACAGCCTATGTCATTCCTAACAAGGATGACTCTCATCCCAAAGCCCATTACCATACAGCAAGCACAAACACGGATGTGTAATTACATTAACCTGCGAGCACTGCTGCCAGTACTGCACTTAACACAAGGCAGAGGCTGAGCAAACAATACCTGAGACAAATGATTACACTGCAGAGTAATGCACGCCTCCACTGCTGAAACCTTGCATACCAAGTCGGGATTATTTTCTACTGAATCTGACAAGCCAGGGTGATGGGTTACTATTGATATCATTTGTAGTACAATTGTGAATAGCTTTCATTACAAATAGATCCAAAAAGAGGTGAGAAAAATAATTTTGGTACTTAAAAACAGTATTGATGTCAGCAGTACAGATGGCTGATACCACTGTCGCAATTTATGATATGAACACACACAACAAAACCTCATTTACCTTGTCATTTCATGTGAATAGTATCTAAATGTCACCTTATACAATTTTAATCACATGCGTTTACTTAGTACTCAAATGTGTCTCCCCATAGCTAGATTGAAATCTGATGAGGTACATAATAAGCAAATCATCTCATTTACAACCACCAACCACACCTGTAGCTCCTTGCCCATGTTCTATTCTAAACGAAAGCACAATTTTGTGCAACACTGTTCATTCCCTAACACCAGCAGTAAATGTTTATAAGACGACAAATGCAAAGAAAAAGCGCGCTCCAGTGTCACAGTCATGAACCATGTGCCTTAAAACACAAAGTGCTTTTGAGAGTGTGAATACAGACATGGTGAAATGAACATTAACCAAATGCTTTATTTAAGCCAAGTTACCTTGAGCATTTAGGCTGCTGAACTAAATTCACATCAGGAGACGAATTGTTTGGCAGCGATTAAGTAGTGGGTTTAACATCTAAAATGCACCTCAAAACATCTCTGGAAGTAGTCTGAGCGATCAGGTGTAAAGCTGTTTAAATGCATAAAAGTCCAACCTGAATATAATCCAGCAAGGTTTGAGTGACACATGCACATAAATGGATGGACCATAACTCAAGAAGCAACATCACAAATGTTATCTCAAACTGTGCAAAACACAGTAAGACTAGGCCCTTGAGCTAAATAGCAAAGACAGGAACCTTTCAAGAATTCTCATGTGTCATCCGTCCACTAGGGTAACGATAGCATTTTAGGTCCCTCTTCTCCCACTGCATCCTCTGGTCAGCTGTATCAGGCATTGCCACACTACTGGTACTTAGACACACGGAAAATCTACCAGCTAATTTCTTCCATTTCCTTATGGATCACTAAACACTTTCAGCGGTGAACAGAGGTAAGCATGAACACTGTGACTGGTGCATAGCTGTTCGGCCCCAAACATACGCAAGCTGTGATGCACTGTGTGTTCTCACACTTTTCTATTTTAGCCAGCATGAACTCTTCCAGCCATTCAGGCAACTGTAACTCCTCTGTGGCAGGCTAGCCTTCACTCCTTGCGCACATTAGTAAACCTTGGGCAAACATGACCCTATTGCAGGTTCACCAGTTGTCCTTCCTTGGACCCCCTATTTGTAGGGAAGAGTGGCAGTGCGTGAGAAACAGAAGTACATACATTTTATTGTTAGGCACAATTAAAACAATTTACTGTGTATTAGCTGCAAAGTATATAAATCTGGCGAGGCATGGGAGCATCACGGTAATGAGGGAATATGTGAAACAAAAACAGGGGATGAAGAGGACTCAACACCAGGCTAAGTTATTTCAAAATCTAAATTTAGACGGCATGTGCTCGATTTTGAAGTGAGGAAAGGTTCACCTCACAGCAGGCAGTTCCTAACATCTAACAGCATTTATCTAATAGCTGGTGTTTTCTTGTGATCCAGCCGGAATGGTCAAATTTACTCCAGCACTGCATGACAAGTGTATTGTACTAGCTGGCTAATGTCAGCTAACATCTCCTATACAGAAAGAAAGCGAAAGTATGTGAGTGAAAGCATTTTACTGCAAAAGCAATCCACCTCCACAGTCTGTTGCCTGCTATTAAAGCTATAGTACTGTGTTATAACTATTTATAAGACACCTCAGGTCCATTAAAGCAGTGTAAAAAAACCTGTTATTTAATTTAAATTGTATCTGTGTGAAAACAAAACTGTGTATATTAGTGATGGGCCGATCCACGTTTTTCCAGTTCCGATCAGATTCCGATACACGACTGCCGATACGGATACAGATTCTGATATGATATAATCTTTTTTACTTTAATATTAGCATTATTTTTGTTGAAATTGTGCTGTTTGTTTACAAGTAAGTTGTAAATGTAAGTTTACATAAAAGAATAAAAAAAAAAAAAACTACTAACCACTTATTAGAAGAGCAAAAAATATACACAACTCCACTGAATTTAAAGGCATTCCAAAGGAATTTATGTCACACTTCAGAAAAAGGTAGCAGCAACAGCTGTAAAATTTTGTAAATATCAAAAACACAACAATCTTGGCCGAATCATCTAAATAGTTTAAGTATTATGTCCATTCTATCAGCAACAACTGTGTAGAAAATGCAAAGCTAATAAATTTAAAATAATGTGAATTCTGTGACACGACAGGGCAGAGTGTAATCTCACCACTTCTGTATTTAAGGTGGACCGGCCAAGTTACGAGATGCCCAGTTTTAGCCTTGTCGTGTTTTGAGAGATAGAGAGAGGGTGAGAGGGCAAAAACAGCCAACAAAACACACAAAATAGGCCCTGAAAGTACCCCAAAGAGGTCTTGCGGGAGAGCTAAGAGTCTTCTCTGATATTCCTTTCACTTTTGGGTTGTCTGCCGTAAATTTGTTGCGTTTTTGGAAAACGTCAACGAGCATCTGCTGCATGGGATCTTTTCCCTGGCTGCTAGCATCTCCTGGTACACTTTGTCGTGAAATCTCTGCAAGGGCTTGATAAAATTTGTTGTATTGTACGACGCAACCATACTTCCACCCCTCGGCACGCTGGCTTTACACACATTGCAAGTAGCCCTCTTGCTTTTCGGCGTTTCCAAACTCTCCAAACGAGCGTCATTTTGTTCAAAACAAGGATCGCTAAGATTGAAGTTGCCGCAGGTTCGTGGTATGGGGGCGGTGACGCATCTCGTATACAGCGTCGAGTTTAAGGTCCAGCGCAGACTGCGAACTGGAATTTAGAGATCAGGGCTGTACGACCGATATCTGATTTACGGCTATATCGGACCCGATACCGATATCGTATCGGATCGGGCCCCATCTCTAGTGTATATGTTTTCCCTCCATTACCTGTAGATAAATTTCATTTAGAACTGTATTCAATTTATTTAAAAAGAGCACATACATATTTTGTATACATTGTGTAGCATACATTCAAGTCTATTTGTGTTAATATCACAAATCTGGAATATTTTATTAATAAAATGATGTAAATAAAATGTCTAAGTAACCAAACATAAACAAAAGAGCAATTTAGTTGTTAGTCAATTAATCAAAATAGTTGTAAGTCGCAGCCCTAATAATGTCTATTACAAAGACCTGCTGTTTTGGAAATGCTCTGACCCAGTCTTCTAGACATCACAATTTGGACCTTGTCAAATTTTCTCTGATCTTTGTGCGCACTCATTTTTTCCTTATCCCCCCCCACATTGACTTCAAGTCAATGTTCACTTGCTGTCTCATATCTCAGACAGATGCTACTGTACTACAACTGCATCCATAATGTATCAAAATCAAGGCAGAGATGAGCAATGTGCCAATATTTTATTTATTATTGTGATAAATGATACCCATTTTTCCCCTAAGAATATTGTTGATAGTTTTAAGATATTATGTATTGTTAATATCTTTAAATAATTTCCATATTACCCAGCCCTAAAACAACATCCACGAGTTTCTTATCGTAATTAGGCTATCAGGCCATGAAAGAGTACAGTGAACTTTAAACTATAGGCTGGATTGAAAGTTGAGCACTGCAGTACAATGTTGCCTGTGTTTCTCACTTCGTTTGATGAACACAATGGCAAGAGGCACTTAATCTTTGAAGTCAGCCCTAAAAACTACCAAATAAATTCAGAGAGCGAGAGAACTGTGTTTAGAAACAACCAAGTTCACGTCATCAGCAGCACAAGGTGAACCAGATGCTCCAGAAGTCAACGACAATGATTTCTTCCAAATGTCCGAAGCATTCCCAGCTGAGCCAGTTCCGAATGCCCAGAACGCGTTTTGTTAACGAGAACTTAAAATATACAAAAACTTAAGAGACACAACAAGGACTCTGCATGGACAGCAATCTGCCTTTGGGGAGAGAGAATTGATCAATTTTAATGGTAAGCAGACAGGCAATAAGGAGGTACAGAGGAACGTGCAACGTGTGCAGTTTCTGATTGGGGGTCCAGCCAGTGCTACAAACACCGGTACCTTCATCTCACAATCCATTTTTAAGGCCCCCCCCACGCCAATCATGATACATGCAACACTGACAATGCAGAAAACGGAAATATTAAAATTAGTTTTCTGACCCCTGTCGTTTGAGTATACTGCCGAATTACAATTTTTGATAAGTGGATTCAAACAATCCAACAAAAGTAAAATCTACTGATTACAACAATACAAGTCGATCTACAACTGCCACATTATTGACATTGTTTCTAACACATCCCAAGTCATTCAGCAATTTCCACAACCACAGTACTCGTATGCTACACAGATTCTGCAGCTCCAGAACCATGTCTGTTGAGATGAAAGGCCTAGGCCTCTCTATCCTCTCTCTATCCAGTCTTGAACTTTTCAGAAGATTCACCTTGACATGCTCAGGCAGAGTAGTTCACCACATATAACCTGCCCCTATTCAATTTCACTTTTCATTTTGTCACTCATGGGAGACTGCCCACTCACCACCTTTCACTGAGGAAGGAAACCACCCATCTCGGCTTTAATAACTTCAGAAAAAGAAAACATCATGGGTCTACTGTGTGCACAGTCATGAAAACATGACCAAAAAAAAGATAAAAGTACTTTGTGTCCTTACTGTTCCAACATTCAATACCTACATTCAACTTAAGTGGATTTGTGGAGGAGTATGGTAAGATACAGAGACTGCAGTTAAACATCCTACATCACATTATTCATAGATGCTCGATCTCCCACACAGACTGGCTTTGATACAGAGGTGGGCAACATGACAGCGTTAAAAGTGTTGAAAAGAAAAGTGATATGACGATTTAAAATCATTGTACCCAGAGTTTTCGCTGAAAGTTTTCAAATGTGACACCAGCATCACATTTTCTGAGTGCCTTTAAGCATCATGACAATTTTGCATTCACATTGCCCACCTCTGATGTGAAAAGTACCAACAAGCAAGGTAGAAATAACCATACACTACTCAATGGTTGATGGCTGCATGACATTAAAACTGTAAAAAAGAAAAAATATGACAAAGGCTTGGTTCATAAAGCTTTGCAGTCAGCAGATATTGCACCAGTACTCTTTACTGACCCACAATATCCATTCTAGGCCCTGCTAGTAGGAACACAGCCGACAGATAGTACGGCAGGAGACTGAAGACCAGATTTAATGAAAAAAACGTTCCAAAGCAAATCTCCCAGTCACTGCACCACCCTGAAGAAATTACAACACTTCTCTCACTGACCTGTTACATAATATCCTGTAGGGACGTGAGGCATTGCTGAATCTTACGGGTGTCAAACGAGAGGAAATGGAAGACTGATAACCTTAAAAGTCTACCATTTAAAATGTTAGCCCTTGGGTCTCTGTGGTGACACACCAATACACCATATTAAGCCACTGCTGCTTAGGGCGTGACCAGGGTGTAAAATTATTTGATAGCTTTAGAGGGTGCATTGGTAAAGCATCAATTATCAAACAAGGAACTAAACGTACGTAAAATGAGTACCATACGGCCCGCAGTGATAAAAACAGTAGTAACGAACATGACATGAAATGAGGAAACATGCTTAGGCCTGGGTCAAGATTAGACCCTGCACTGAGGTTCAACATTAAATGCTTTATCTACAAGTACAGGGGGAAAACCATACACAAATACACACACAGAGTTGTGTTTTCTTATAATGACCTAAGGAAATCCCTCAGATGCAGACATGTCTAGATGTCTCACAAAGGGTTAAACAAAGGGCAGCCACTGAAAAACCTCTCCAGCTCAATGTCCTTCTTCATGTAAAACCAATGAAACAGTGAACAGCCTAATATGGCATTTTTGCCTTACAACACCAGAGGTGACCTCAGAAAGAGGAATATTTAACTTCTAAGGCATGTCTGGTTCAAGGGTAATGTACTGCACCACATCATATGATGGAAAAGTACAGTGTGTGTAACACTAACCACAGGTTGAGCAGGTCGGGGTGCTGTTAAAAAAATGAAAACGACGATGCCCGGAATAAGTGGCACTGCAAAATACGAGAGCGAATAGGTTACACCTATAAACAGGGGATAGGTAATTAATAATAAAAATTAAGGGATATAGTCGATTTCCAACAGGGTCGTCCCTCATGCTGCTCAGGCCTGAGGTTCACTGGGCCGAAGACAGAACTCCAGCCAAAAAGGAAAATTATGTAATACAGCCTGTTATGGAAAACTCCCCTGCTGAAAAGTTTAGGACGTTGCGTCATTTACAAATACATTCTTGCATTACACATGTTCACTGAGCACCTAGAGCTAATTTTTCACGATCTTTACGACATCCAGAAACTGTCTTAAATAATTTGTTCCCCCAAAAGGCTTGCAATAAACGCAAGGGGCTAAATGGTCGGGGGTGACCGATGAGATTAAAGCAAGAAAAAAAACTGCAATCCTGCCGAGCAAAACGTGGCGTCTCCCTGCACCACCAACGGCAGCAACGTCTTAACTGGAGAGAAATATAAAGTGAAAAGCAATCGGCCCTAAATCGGTCTTTTTTTACATTCAGTCAAAGTTGCATTTAGGGAAATACAGAGATAATCGAAGCTAAATTTTATAGCAGATGAACAAGGGTGGACGAAAAAAAGCCCATGTGTGTTATCCAACCCAGAATTAATCCACTTACTTACAAAAGGCATAACGTCTCGCCTGATGAGGGAGAGACGTGTGGGATTCTCAGAGGCTCGTATAAAAGGGCGGTCATTTGTGCACATTCGTCTATCGTTACTCTTTTCCTGGCCGATGAAAATGCAGACAAACAGACAGAGAGCCTGTCGGTGGGTTGATTTTTACGCAACCTTGAATGTCTACGACGCCTACTTTCGCAGTTTAACGGGAACAGAACAGAGAAAGAAAAGAAGGGGTTAAACAACTAAAACGAGGGCAAATAAACTAAAGCTACGCAGACTTTGAGAAAAGCGAGGCTGAACTCGATCATACCGGAGGGAGGTAAAGTCAGACACAAAAACACACAAAGCGAGAAAAGCGTGCACAACTTCATGTATCTCAACCACGAATCAATTTATCATTTAATTATCTTCACCATTATTTTCCTCTCCACCTAGAGTTGCTTCTGCTGCCGACTTTGAAGTAACAAAGAAAAAAGGAGGAACCTACCACGTGATGACGGAGCCGATTCCGGGGAAATTTCAGCAACGACCGTCCGCGGCTCGAGAATTAAAAATAAAAAAAAAATAAACTACAGCAGGGAGAGATGGGTCGATCCAGGTGCGAGCGTACACGTCGTGTTAATGTGGCTCAGCTCCTTCTCTCCGGTGGAGCTGGGGCTCTCCAGCGGCTCTCCGTTTTCGGTCACGCCGTTTTGCAGTCACGAAATGGGCGAGAGAGAGAGGGGAAAAACGGGGCCTCGAAGCTGAAAGGAACCAAACCTGCTCGCCCTGCTTCAGCCACAAAAGGCCACGAACACACGCCGAGAAAGGAGACAAATTACCCGCTCTAATCCGGTCCAGAACGACGTTTTGAGCGCCCAGAGTCCTCTGCTGCTCGGAAATAGCTTCCTGCAGGGGCTAGCTCAGCGTTCTGGCGTCGATTAGGACGATTTTTATTGTTGTTGTTGCAGAGGGAGCGACGCTAGGAAAATGGCGGCCAGCTCCTCTCCCTCGGATTTCAGGTCTGACAAACAGAAAACGAGAGCAGGGCAGTGGGAGACATTCCTCTTAGCCACCACTAGAGCGAACACATACTCTGTCAGTCCTCCTCTTTCTAGCTAGGGGGAGCTGAAGTGCAGAACACTGAAAATAACCTTCCATCCACCCAGCATCGTCCCAAACTGATGAACAAACGCACAACTAATTTCCACACTGAGCCTGCAGTGTTGGCAGCGGGTGGCCTGGTAGTTAGGGAGTTGCCCCTGCCATCAGAAAGTCGTGGGTTCAAATCCCATGACTGCTAGTGGCACCACTGAGGTATCCTTAAGAAAGTATGCTCCCCGGCTGCTGCATCACTGGCTGCCGACTGCTTCACTGGGTAAATGGGTTAAATGCAGAGACAGGCTTTCACATTGTTCACACTGTGTGCTGTGCAGTGGTGTGTTCACGTGTTTTCCAGCTAAATTAAGAAACAAGATACTGATGGATAAGCACCACAGCCATTTGTCACTCCTACTACTGCAGCCCCCCACCCTGACACACATGCTCTCCCTTTCTTGGGATGGGTTAATAAGATGAACATACTGAAATATGTAGTGCATGTGGATGCCAGAGGCAGGACAGAGGAATTACAATGTTGAACCACCACAAACACTGTGGTTTGCAGAAACTTGCTTTATAAAGCTGGCAGCCATTCCCAGTGAACAAGAAGTGTTAGGTTTGCACTAAATGAGTATAACACAAGGGCAAAACAGAATAGCACTGAAACCACTAGGGCACAAGAGCATGGAATCTGTGTGATGCTGGTGTGAAAAGCAGCTGTGCCGCAGCTGTTTGAATCTGAAGGTCCCGGAAAACACAACTGTCTGTGTTCTTTCTGGGAGAGAAAAACAGATTAAAACCTACCAGAAAAATTGATCATTAGGATTCCTAAGTAATACTGCGAATAGTAGTTTCTTTCACCTGCCCTGGATTCCCCCTTATTTGTGGTGTTACTATGTAATGCAGGATCTGCTATGCGGAAATTGATGGAACACTTTGGTAGAAAATAATAGGGAAAAAATACAATTCTCAAAATTAGCTTCGTGAAAACGTCGGCCGAAATACATACATGTAAAATGTGTTTTTCTTCCTAAAACAACAGAAGTCAACATGAAATCAAAGGCAGCCTCACTATAACAATTTTCTTCCAAACTACTGACTAGTGCAACTGCGCCATCTGTTGACCAATATAAAGACATTCTGGCGTTATAGTCACATCTGAGACCAAGTGTTACATGAAAGAAGGTGAAAGTACCTGAAAATGTGCTGAGTGACATCTTTCGCCATTGAAAGGCCCAGGCCGGGTCCCCTGTTCCGCATTGCCCAAAAAGTTTTCATTATTCCAAATCTGCTTTATCCAAACATCCAACAGAGGGGGTAAAACTGTCCAACCTAAAAGTAAGAGAACACATCAGACGAGTTTTGCTTCAGGAATTCGAAACACAACTATCTTTGAAACCTCTATTATATGTTATTGTTTTTAATGCAATTATTTTTTGCATGGACACCTATGCATCACGTTATTGCAAAACTAAAAATAAAACAAAATGATCCCTCCAGGCATCTCTGCACTCCTAACCTCTAATCTTACAATTATACCGTCTTACTCTGTCTGTGTCACCAGGCAATATATGAATCCAGCACTACAATCAGGACTACTAAGCACAATCAAATTCCTCCGCGATAAATAAAGTTTTCTGATTCTGATTTTCTGATGTTTTTACTGTTCATGACTTCTGTATGAATGGGGGCTACTTCACAAAGCAGGAATTCTCAGTTTAGCTAGGTAATTTAGGCCCAAAGTCAAATACGTCCAATAAGAAAAAAAAAACTTAGGAAAAACCCATTAACTTTGGGTTCAAGGTATCTGCCTGAGAAATCCAGTTCCCAGGGAAACACTTGATGGGATGTTTACCTGTGCATTTCTCTGTCGTCGTCTCTCAAAAAACGATTCGATCTATTTACTTAGGGTTTCGAATAAAAAAAAACAATTCTGAAAATACTCCATTCCTGGTCTGACCAGGAGTTTGGTCTGTCGCTCGGTAAAATCGCTTGTTTTCACTTTATTCAGTGAAAATGGAAACGCTTTTAAAACAAAAGTAACATCACAATGAATCTCACAGGTTCACGGGAGGCTAAATCGCTCACTGCTCATCTCACTGAACATTTTGAAGCAAAAAAAGTTGTCAACAACAGCTTGTATGGCATTAACGAGGCAGTATTGATTCGTTAAGCACTTTTAGTGTTTTTTTTTCTGACAGACTAATTTTGAAAAATAAGAAGAAACAACAAAAACTGAATAATGTTAGCTAGCTATAACGACTTGGCCAGCTAGCGTCATTAGCTGGCAACCCGTCGCTAGGCCAATCATCGGGTTCCTGAGGAGAACTGTTTTAACATCTTAGACATTTTAGCAGATCTGCTTGAGAAAGATAACACTTAACAGGATGTTTAACACTAGTTTGCAAATGTATTTCAGCGTAAAAGTCAGAAGAGGAGCAAGCTAATGCTCTTAGCTAACTGACTGACTGAACGGACCAATTTCGGCCCTGTTGACTGCAAACCTCGGAGATAATTGTACTATCTTTCTCTTATTGTGCTGAAACATAACGTTATCGCAGTCCTGTACAGCACTCGATGTGACCTCCTTTTATATTCGAAGGCCTAAGCGTCGCTCTCCTTCCTTTTACTAGCAATAAAAGCACAAAAATGTTTAAAAGACAAGTGCTGAAATTCACGTCCACTTACCTGCACACACCAACCAGGCTTGAACCGGAAAGCCTCCGCCGTCCTCTCTCTGCGCTCTGATTGCTCAGTGAGGGGAAAGCGGCGCGCTTATTGGCCGGTTCGTTTTATTTTCGTATCGAGGGGCGTTTCGTGTGAAGTAAATAAAACTGTAACTTAACAGGACTTATGTTTTATTGAGTTTATTATTTTATTTGCCTGCATTCGTCTTAGTCATTGGTTACAGCTTTCGTAAGTCTTAAGCACTAAAGGTTTTGGCAAAAATCTGACCCGTCTTTAAAATTGTCTCACCACTACGACCACATTCACAATTCTCACACTGGGAGAGGGTCTCTTTCGTAGTTAACTAGACAAACGCCCAAACGTGCTTGTAATGCATGTTTACATGATCCTCAATTGAATCTGAGAATTGCACACAAAGCCCCCGTTATGCCTTATAGTGGGTCCTGCTGTAAATGGACTAAAATGTCTAATCCATACTCGAGCGCTTCCTAAACATGAGTGGTGGGCTGCAGAGAGTAAACGGTTCCCAAATGTTTTAAATTATAGTTACAGTCTGTTAACTGAAACCACCGATTTCATCCTCCTCGATGACACTGCTCTGTAGCCTTTTTAAGTATGACACATGAAAAGCAGAAATGACTCCATCCTGCAAGGCCTAAACCACATCAGTAATATGTCAAAGTAGTTTTATTACTTTTTAAGTTCTTAAAATATACATCGACAAGCATTTACCCTAAGACAAAACAAATCAACGTACAGATAGTGAAATGAAAAGGTTTTCTAAGATACTTTATGCACTTAAAACTGCATTGTCATCAAAAGCACCACAACTTGAAATAAAATGTAAAAAAATTAAAAATAAATGAAATTGTCTGCTCTCTGTCAGTCTTACAGCTGGTCACCATGCCAGGGAAGATTCCTATTATAAGATTTCTGTCAATTGGGATTTCTTCAGTGACGGCTAAACAAATGATTTCACTAGAATTTTAAAACAAACTTTCATGGTTCAGATTTGAACCAGAAGCAGGACGACCCTTATCTTTCACTGCTTGTATCAAAATGGCAAATTATATTATATGGGATTTAAAATACAGGAGCAATTCCGGAGTAGAGCAAATAAAAAGGCGCCTCTTTTAACACCAATAAGGCTTCTTTTAGATGGGCAACCTAAGCAACATTTTCCTCATAAATCTGATATGGATTTCAATTTCCTTGATGTCTAAACAGGAAACAAACATCTATCCAGATCTTCTTGGTTCCTATTGGGATGACATTCAAGACCAGCAGATCTGGTGAGCTACAGAAGGAAAAAAAAAATACTAAAAAATGAATTAATTTAAACTTCCAAGAATTTTCACACTCATTCACAGACACACACAGTTAAATACTTTGTTCTTCTCTAGCAAATTCAAGAAAGTTGCTAGTTGTGCAGGGCTCTCTTCCCAAGGTTCAGAGTGAGGAAAAGCTGCTGGGAGAACAAGGTGCCCATTTTAATATGCTGCCCATCACTCCTGTCCAGGGCTGAAAGTGCTACTTTGCTCCATGTTCGTCTGCTCCAGGCTGAAAAGGGGAGGAATCAATGGACTTACAACTCTTACACAGGTCTTTATTTAGAGTAAATGAGAATAAAAAGGAACACAAAAAGCCTAGGCATTAAGACAGAAACTTCCACAATTGTCTTTGTGGCTTGCTTTCATTTTCCCCCTCCATCCTCTGTGTTTGACATAAGAAGACTGGGGTCTCCAATACAGATGAACATGAATGGGGCAGAAGTTTTCATGGACTTTGATAAAGACAGTAAAATTTCCCCATGTTGATATATGGATGAAGGCTGGACATGGAGGATCCAGCAATAAGGCATAATGACAGGACCTGAAGGGTTGGGAGGAAGATGAAAAGGGGATGAAAAAAAAAAAAACAAAAAAAACAAAAACACGGTAAAAGTAAAGTAAATAAAAAAAAAAAAAATACAGAAACAAGGAGGTACTGTATTAGCAGCAGTTTGTTTTTCCTTTTTCATTCTTCTCCTTCGTCCCATTTTGTCTGTTTCTATTCTCATCTGAGCTGGAGTCTTAAGGTAGCTCCAGGTTGGCATAATTGTGTTCGAGTCCAGACAGGAGGCCGCAGGAGCAGAGGGTTACAGGACCTCATCACTCTCCGTGGTGTGGAGTTGCGTGTCATCTGCATCTGTCATACTGCTCTCCTGAGACTCCTCCACTTCCGCTGTGACACAAAACACATGACTCTCCACACCTCTTTCAGACAGGTTACTATATACACACACACACATACGCGTGTGTATTTATGTAATACACACACGTATGTGAAGTATTCACACCCCTCACTTCTTCCACATTGTTACATTACAGACTTATTCTAAATAGATCGTGTTTCTTTAACAAAATCTACACAAAATGGTCCTTAAGGGCAAAATAAAAAGATGTTTTCAGACATTAAAAACAATAGGTACATAAGTATTCACACCCTTTGCTATGACACTCAAAATTGAGCTCAGGTGCATCTGATTTCCACTGATCATCCTTGAGATGTTTCTAGAATTGGAGTCCACCTGTGGTAAATTCAGTTGACTGATTTGGAATGGCAAACACTTGTCTATATGAGGTCTCACAGTTGACAGTGAATATATAGCAGAAACCAAGCAATGAAGTCCAGGAAACTGTAAACTTCCGATACCAGATCGTGTCAAGGCACAAATCTGGGGAAGCATACAAAAAAAAAAAACTGGCAGCATTCAAAGTCCTGAAAAGCACCGTGGTCTCTATTATTCAGAAATGGAAGAAGTTTGGAACCACCAAACTAAGTAATTGAGGAAGAAGGGCTTTGGTCAGAGAGGTAACCAAGAACCCAATGGTCACTAAGGCAGAGCTATAGTGATCCCTTGTGGAGGAAGGTCAACAATAGCTAACACACTCCACCAATCAGGCTTTTATGGTAGAGTGGCCAGACGGAAGCCACTCCTCACTAAAAGGCACATGGTAGCTTGCTTGGAGTTTGCCAAAAGGCACATTAAGGATTTGCGGACTGTAAGAAGCAAAATCCTCAGGTTTGATGAAACCACAATAGAACTTTTTGGCCTGAAAGCATTATGTCTGGAGAAAAAAAAGGCACTGCTCATCATCTGGCTTCCCTACATCATCCCTACTGGGAAGCATGGTGGTGGCATCATCATGGTGTGGGGATGTTTTTCTGCTGCAGGAACTGGGCGACTAGTCCGCATAGAGGGTATGATGACAGCAGCCAAATATAGAGATTCTTAGAGAAAACCTCCTCCAGAGTGCTCTGGAACTCAACACGACAATGACCATCTTCCAACACAGCAATGACCCGAAGCAAACAGCTAAGATAACAAAAGAGTGGTTTCAGGAGCAGCGTGTGAATGTCCATGAGTGGCCCAGCCTGAGTCCGGACTTGAATCCAATAGAACATCTCTGGAAAAGCCGAAGCGTGTGAATGTCCATGAGTGGCCCAGCCTGAGTCCGGACTTGAATCCAATAGAACATCTCTGGAAAAGCCGAAGTCTTCCAGCACTGCCCATCCAACCTGACTTGGCTTGAGATAATCAGAAGGGATGAATGTGAGAAAATCCCCAAAAACAGGTGCCAGAAGACTTGAGGCTGTGATTGCTGCCAAAGGTGCTTCAACAAAATATTAAGCCATGGGTGTGAATACTTATGAAACACTGGACTAACAAGCTTTTGGCATTAAAAAAAAATCTTTCTAAAAAGTTGTTTTTGCCATATCATTATGGGGTACCGTGTGTAGATCTTGGCGGAAAAACTATATTCAAATCTATTTTAGAATAAGTCTGTAACGTAACAAAATGTGGACAAGTGAAGGGGTGTGAATACATTCACAATGAGCCTGAATCCTGATTTTACTATAACTTCACAAATGTTACACAGCTCTCTCATCGAATCAGCATCTGCTTCCTTTTTCCTACCATTTATTTGAAACCTGTAAAGCTTCAAAAGACTGGCACATTAAAATAATTTTCACACATTTTGAAGTCTTATCCTACTGTACACTGATTCCAAACATCCAGACTGCATGTACACACTTACAGAACTTACTTGAGTAGTAAGGATAATCATCAGGGGTGACTGGCTCCTCATCATCAGGGAGGTAACGCTTATCTATGGCCTCTTTGATCTGGTTGTTGGCCCCTTTGGGGTCTAGGTCCATGGCCCATGAAAAGTTCATCAGGGCCAAATGAGTTTGACCAAGCTTCTTATATACCTGCAGGGAAAAAAAAAAAAAAGAGCATTCAATATCAGAAAAAACAAGTTTTCCATAATTAATATTTTATCAGGCTTCAAAATATGCAATCTTTTTACCTTTCCTATTAAAAAGTAAACAAGGGACTCTTTGGGCACTATCTGTTTTAATTCTTCAAGCTCCAGTAGAGCTGCCTGTGGGAAGAAAATTAATTTGTAGTAATCAAAACAAGATGCCTTAAGAAGCAATAATGGAATCAATCAGCTTTAATCTCAAGTTTCAGTCTCTAGAAAATGGTCCAACATACCTACCTTGTACTTTTCATTAGCAAAGAGAATAGAGGCCCTATGAAATTTGCATAGTGGGTTCTTAGGGTCAATGCTGATTGCTATGTTCAGAGTCTCTAGAGCATGGTCTGATTTTTTCAAAGCATGCTGCACCTATAAAAAAAAAAAAAAAAAAAAGCAAAAGAAAGCAACAGCAAATTAGTTGACAACAGGGCTTTGTGTTTATTAAAAGGACCAGCTCTTGCTCTCCTTTTCAC
The DNA here is from genome assembly GCA_037576975.1 of Alestes dentex. Classification (NCBI taxonomy): domain Eukaryota; kingdom Metazoa; phylum Chordata; class Actinopteri; order Characiformes; family Alestidae; genus Alestes; species Alestes dentex. The sequence continues at coordinate 1,335,000 of JBBIGA010000138.1, read as the reverse complement.
TGCCAATTAATTCTTAAAAGGTTCAACAAACTACTTACAGAATTAAAAGAAGTTTGCTATGATATAATTAACTGACTTTACAAGAATAGATTGTGAGAAAATCAACCTCAGTGATTAAAAACTCACTTATTCTTGCAATGACATTCATCTTAAAAGCCATAAAAACCAGAATTCAGACATTAGTGCATTTCTCATATATTGTCCATTCTATTCCTTTTATGGAGGAACACTGTAGGGAATGCCGACGTCAGCTTATTTTGGTTCTTCATTGGAGCAAAGACCCTTTTTCCCCAGATAAATATAATTGAACTGACTAGAGGATTTTTTATTACTGATGCCCACACATTACCAATTGTCTGCCAAATTGTTTACATCACTGATTTCAGAACAGATACATTTAATAAATATAGATGCAAGCTGACACTTCACCACTGGGATACCACTTTCCTTTTTGCCTAAGGCATACTTACCACTCCGATGTGGCAGAGTAGAACAGAGCTCTGAGGGTTAATACTCAAAGCCTTCTTGAAATGAATTTCTGCCAAGTTAAACTTCTCTTGCTTATAGTATATCATTCCCAAGCCATACCTAGTAAAACAGAAGAACAGATAACTGAAAACCGTGCTTCAAATTATTTAAACAGGGGCATCTAACGGAATGGAACACAATAGACCAAAATATCAGTCAATTCAATTGCATGTAATGGTGCCTATAAAATTAATTATGCTAAAGTCAGACTCAAAGGATTATTTTTGATAAAATTCTCACATGGTAGGATCAAATAACCTAGGTCATGACAATAACTAGTAGTTTTCAAATGTCCATTTAGTCATACGTGAACACACCAGAGCAATTATTTTTCTGCAGTGGCGCCCAGGGAGCAGAAAGTGGGGATGGTACCTTCTTCAAAGGTGCCTCAGTGGTGCCACTGGCAGTCCTTCCAGGGGCAACTCCCTAACCACCAGCTGCTACCAAGTTAGTATAGCCTTGCATAAACTGAACTGTTTGTCATCTTACCAAGCATTGTAGTGGCGCTTGTTGAGGCGTATGGCATTTCGGAAACAGCCAAGGGCTTTCTCCAGCTCCTCTGTCAGCACCAGCTCATGACCCAGCAGTGTGTAGGCATAAGCAAAGCTCGGGTCCACCTGTATAGCCCGCGTGAAGAATTTAATGGCAATATCGTGCTCCCTCTGAAGACTGAAACAGTTACCAGCTACACACCATGGCTGTTTGGGAGGGAAAGATAAATGTTATTTTTTTAGAATGTTTTTGTTGGTATGACAATATGTCCTTTTGCATTCAATCTATATAGTTTTTGATATAGTTCAATAAAATGTGCTAGTTATAATTTGGCAGTTCGTGACAAAATCAAAAGGTGAGTTTGTTACTCTTGGTTATTTTCCAGCGTAGTACAAGAAGCACAATCTACCAGCACAGGACCCGGTGAATTACCTCTGGAGAATTCTTGTCCATGTCTGTGAGGTCTTTTGAAAGGGCAGAAAGTGCTACATCTTTCTGTAGGTGCCACAGTGTAGTGGAATAGATTTCCATCCCTTCTACCCGATAGCTCTCGATGCGTCGCACTTCTGAAAAAATCCTCTCAGCCTGGAGATTGGCGAAGTGAATACTTTAGAAAATGCTTACATGGCAAACAGCAATTATTTGTTTGCTCCCCGCCTTTGATTCTTGTGTTTTGTAGTACTAACCGCAGAGTTATAAACATATGACAAATTAGCAGGGGCAGTTTAAGGTGTAAATGTGTCTGGAAGTGCTGTCCTATGGTCAATTCACTTCATAGACTTGTCTAAATTCAAATTTGGTACTAGCTTGTCAGTAGGTACCTATATGGTTTAGGGCGGGCTTACCTGCATGTACTCTGCCAATTCAAAGTATGCACGGCCAATCTGGCCAAGCACCCAGCCGGTGTTGTAGTGGTGTGCAGGCAACTGGCTGAGGATGCTGATGGCCTCTCTGCAGTTGTAGGAGCACAGGGCCAGGTAGCCCCGCCCAATATCTCGCATCAGTGACATTAGGCCATCTGAAACATGAAAGGAAAGGGTATACTGAATTTTTATATTTATATTACATTAGTACATTCACATTATTGTACCATATACATAAATAGTTAATTGCTGATCACATAGTGGAAGGAGCAGAGTACAGCAGTTTAAATCAGTATTTGCAGATTTCTCATTAAGGTTTTATAATAGTGTTTTGCCCCAACTTAACTAGCAACAGTTATTAATTGTTATTTGAGTTGAATGCTGGGGTCTTTCCTGTACCTGCTGCTGCCTTCTGTAAAGTGAACGCCTGAAACTGAGGGGAGCTTATGTTGCCCTTCCCCTCAGCCATAGACGAGTCCAGCTTGAGGATTTCAATGCTCTCATTCAAGCTTGAAGGTGTGATTCCCCCCTTCCCAGTTTTTGTCTTTGTCTTCCTGTTGGGGATCTTGGTAGGAAACTTCATTTTTAGCTTCTTGCTGTTCTCCTGTTGAATTTAAATAATAGATAAACACAATGAGGATCCACAGAAGATGCAATCTGCTCTGCCCTCCACCCAGCCCTCTCCCACCTGGACACAAAAGACTCATATGTGAGA
>JBBIGA010000138.1:1314636-1327038 GCA_037576975.1 Alestes dentex | reverse complement strand
TTATGATGTGGTAAAAAAAAAAAAAAAAAAATCCTACAAATGTCTTTTTAGTGTAAACTCTAAATATGTCCCCAAACACTTTAATTTCATTTTAAACTCAGCTTAATACTTTACCCTTAAAGAAAATGTAAAGGTAAACCCATATCCATACTGTACAGTGTATACTGAACTGCTGTCGAAGTGCTAGAATGTAAAATACCAATGTTACCCCTGTATAGACTGTCCCATTATTCGTGCACACGCATTTTCTTTGCTATAAGCGGGGTAAATACAGTAATACATTATTTTAATTTACAGAGCTTTAAGAACACAACGAGGGAAATCTACGGGGGAAATTCTGGACCGCATCGGCCAGAGATGCGTCACAGGGCAGCAGCCAATCAGCAGCAAGGAGAAATAAACACTGTGATAACGGATTGGCTACTTTCAAACCTCCCATCTCTGAGTACAGCGGTATCCCCATCCCAAGGCGCGTCTTCTTTGTGTTCTCTGGACAGTATCAAAAAAATGTATAGTTGTATTTTATATGGAAAGGGTACTGAATTTACATAACTTATGTTACAAAAACAGTAAATTATATTTTTCTTAATAATTAAGCACATTTAACATGAAAAATTATATATTGCCACCAAAAAAAAACAAGGAAAAAACCCCCAAAAAACCTGTAATCCCCCCGCTTATTGGCGGACACACGTCCATACACCCACACACATTCATACATACCACTCCCTCTCGTATCCTCAGATCAGCTTCTTCCAATCATCTGACTATTCCCTCTACCCATCTACCCACTATAGGGAGCAGAGCTTTCAGTCGCTCTGCTCCCCGGCTTTGGAACTCATTACCACCCGACCTCCGAAACATCAGTTCCCTCTCACTTTTTAAATCCAAACTCAAAACCAATCTGTTCAAGCTCGCATATTGTCTTTAATTACTTGCATTGTCCAATTTTACCATTTTTAATGCATGTTTATTTTCTGCTTTTGTTTATCAGAATCAGAAAACTTTATCCCGGAGGAAATTGTTTTATTGCTGTTTATTTACTTGCACTTTTTGTACAGTGCCCTTGGGTGCTAGAAAGGCGCCTATAGATAAAATTTAATATTACTGTACACACACACAAACATATGCGATGCTTCAATTCCAAATTATAAGTAAAATTGGTAAAACAAACAAAGGTCAAATTAATGTCCAATAGAATTCAGCAGACAACAAAAGCCAGCTTGAGGGGAAAAAACCCATCTGATGTTTGGTTTGCACACTAAGCTCCGCGGCCATATTAATGTTTTGCAGACACGTGACTGTGACCGCCCCATATTGGACGGCGGAAGTGAGGGTTTGATATCGAGCGATAGATAGACAAATGGACTAGTGACAAATAATATACTTTTTCATCTGTTGACAGCTGTTTAAATATGTCAGTGCCGTTATCAGTGGACGTTGGTACCTGTATGGAGTCCACAAAAATCGATACTTTGAAAAGCTTTCTATAGCAGACTTAAACACTGACCCGTATCTTCTCCCCCCAGAGATCTTTACGGATTTAACCAAAGTGCCTAGCCTGCCCGACTTTACTCCACACGAATGGTCTGTCAATCTACCAGAGATATCACACTGGAATTTAGTTGTTTTAATATTAACTAATATTACTTAATATTAATTTTTAAATACTGATTTTGACATCAATATTTCAAAAGCTTGTGGCTTAAAATGGGTTAAAGATAGAGACTTACTGTAAATTACAAAAATGTTGGGCATTTTGAAGTTTGAAGTGCAGTTTGAAGTGTCTGGGTGCTTGCACCACAGAGCTTTGCTGCTCGGAAGGTCCATGGGGGACAAAAGTAATGGGACAACGGGGCAAGGTGAACGGTTTTTGGCTAATAACTCCGAATCGCCGGGGGCTATTATTGGAAAGGTCTCCCCAAGCCCTATCTAACTGTGCCCCACGGAGCTATGCCACTTGTAATGTCCTTTGACTGCCCCTGCACCAATGATATGAGGCTCATTTCCACTGCTATTTACTGGAACTTTGAACAGGAAGATGACGTACATCAAAGGTCTTAAATCAAAGTATTAGATGTCTGCTAACTAGTGATAGGGAACACAAATGCTGTATTACATGATATTTGTAACTACAGTTTATTTTATTCATGATGAGGTCTTGTCACAATTCTGCGACTTTGGCGCTTAGAGGGTTAAGTACATACATAATATGACATGCATGACAAAATGTGTTAATAATAGGAACAGCCCACCGCACAGCACGAAATAACCATTTTAATTATCTCAGTGAATCCCTGTTATCTCTTTTAAACTACTAAAACACTTTCCGTCCAATCGCGACTACAACTCACTTCCGCCATCCAACATGGATGTCCTTATAGGTGTGGGGGAAAAAAAACTGACGTCACATGCAGAACATCAATAGAGCCACTAATAAGCTTCTATTCTCTTTTTCACAATATACATCAAACATCTTGGCCACACAAGTATTTCATACGCATGCATTTCTGGAATGACACAAGTGCAGTAGTCAGCACAAATAAAGCCTAGTTTGGAAAGGATGAGAATATGATTACAGCACGTGAGTGGCAGTAGAAACACAGCAACCTGTTTAACACTTTCAGCATGGCAAAGTGAACACATTGTCAGAACTAAACTTACTATTTCCATGTCTGTGATGTATGTGGTTAAACAGTTTTAAACAGCTGCCTTTTACACCATCAATATTTCCATCAGACCAATCATTGTAAAATTTTGTTGGAGGTACAACAGGTTTTGTTCCAACAGAGACGTGATAAAACTGTCAAATATCAATGTTTACATTCTTCTGATAAACTTACTACCTTCATCCTAGATATAAATGAGCATGTTAAAAACGTACATATTTCTTATATTTTAATGCCAGTCCATAGTAACGACATTGTGGGCTTATGTATACACGTATGCAGCCTCAGTTTCGTGTTTCCATTTATTTAAAAGCCTTCTAAAGCAATACACAGTTAAATGAGGTTTAAAAAGTTCTTACTTGCTAAGCTCCACGCAGCATTTGGCAAGGAGGTATTTGCACTGTGGTGTGGTGCAGCTGTGCCCTTTGAGGAGGTGGTATGCCTTGTAGGCCTTTCCCGATCTGTAATAACACGTGGCTAGGAGAAACAGTGCCTCTTCTGAGTGAACTGATAGGAATAAAAAAAAAATTATTATAAAACTTGACCAGCTCCATCTCACTCTAGAGAAGGGTCTAACGCATGCAGCTTGACATTAGGTGGATCATAAATAAAAACATGTTTTGGGCTAATTTATCAAAAAATAGAAATGCAGTTTGCAATTAATCAGAGCTTAAAATCCCAAATACGTTTTGTTTTATTTCTGGTGTTCATGACTACAGAGAGCAGACTGTGGCAAAACCATATTTCTGTGAGACACATATGTATGTAGTCTGCTTTTAACCACCATTTCAAGATATGACGAATGTTTTGCCCTGCTGATGAGATGTAAGGATTGAGAAGATGTGTTTTTGTTTTACTTAATTGTTTTTCATAACTTTGCTGCTCTTAACTTTGTACTGACCACTTTCTGCCGTTACTAAGCAAATTTCCCACTTGTGGGACTAATAAAGGTTTATCTTAATATACCTTCAGCATAGAGCCTCTCTGCCAGGAACACAGCATCTCTATAGGCATAGTGGTTTAGAGCATGCCAGACAGCAGCCTAAAGACAAATACAGAGCAAGAGTTATTACATTTTGTAATGACATTGTTTCTTTTAGAGGACATACAGATCAGCTGCAGCATTAAAACCACTGACAGGGGAAAAGAAAAACACTGATCATGTTACAGTGGCACCTGTCGAAAGGTGTAAACAGTCAAGTAAACAAACAGTTCTTGAAGTTGATGCGTTGGAAGTAGGAAAATTGTGGAGTGTAAAGATTTGAGCATTTCTGACAAGGGCCAAAATGTGATGGCTAGACGACTCTCAGCAGGTCTTGCGGGGTGTTCCAGGTATGCAGTGGTCAGTAGGGATTGGAATGGATAAGATTCTACTGATATCAATGTTATCGATTTTGATATTGGCCCAGTACTTTCTTAATTCCCTAACCAATTTCTGATCAAATTTCTGTGTGTTTGTGAGGGAGAAGGCCTATAAAAAGTTCTTATTTCTGTCCAGTGTACAACCTTGGCCTAAAAACAACTGACTATGCTCCTTAAAAGGATATACAGTCGAGCCCCGAAATTCACAGGGGTTACATTCCAAGAGCACCCGTGAATTGTGAAGTGCTTTAAAAAAAAAAAAAAAAAAAAACCCTATAAATGCCTATTTTATAGTCTCAAAACTAAATATGAGGTTTAGACTATAAAACCCTAGAAAAAGTAAAGGTAAACCCATATACGTACTCCCGCAGTGCTAGAATGTAAAATACTGATGTTACCCCTATATATACACTTTACTTCATGCAAGCTCGTTTTCTTGGCATGAATTTACGTTAATATTTATGTTTCTAAATTAGTAAATTATACTTCTCTTAATAATTTAGCTCTAAAATGCATGAAAGATTATATATTGCCATGAAAAATGCAACAAAAAAGGACTATATGTGCGGTTTCTGCGAACACTTATCACTTAGGTTCTAAGAAAAAAAAAAATCAGCAAACAACTGAGGCCGTGAACTCTGAATCGCGATTTTGCAGGGGTCAACTGTAACTTGGAAAACAAACAAAGCTAAATGATTCAGGTTTCTCAGTAACACTGTCTAGTAACACTTATGATCAAAAGAGAATAAGCTTGAACTTATAAGCTTGAAGTATAAAGCTGGCGCAGAAAATGAATAATTCAGAAAATGAGTGTGAGGATTTTTGTACTTTTGTCTTTCTTTGTGAAATGAAGCCACACTTTGGACCGCTCTTCCTCACTTACTGAGTTTCACAACATGACACAGGCATTAAGATGCACTATGGGAAGAAAGTGAGTCAGCAGAGACAGTGTGATGCTCTGGGGAATGTTCTGCTGTGAAATCTTGGGTCATGCATACATGTGGATGTTACCTTCACAACCACCTAAACATTGTTGCAGGTGTTCCCTAATGGCAGTGGTCTCTTCCAGCAGGGTAATGCTCCCCACACTGCAAACATTGTTCAGAAACGGTTTCAGGAGAGTTCACGTTGTTGACTTAGGCTCCAATTTCCTCATATTTCAATACGATTGAGCATCTGTAGAACATGTTAGACAAACTAGTCCGATCCACAGGGCCCCACCTCACACATCTGCTGCTAACGTCTCGGCGGAAAGACACCGCACAAATTCAGAAGTCTTATGGAGTCTATGCCTTAATGGGTAAGAGCGGTTTTGGGAGACTAACACAATATCAGTCAGGTGGTTTCAATGCTGTGGCTGATTGGTGAATGACTGTACTACAAAACGTCAAAGCAAGAGGTATTGTTTTATAAGCAGCTGAACTGTGAAGTATAAGCAGCATTTTCTTGTTTTCGTATTCGCAGTTTAAAGTGATGGACACACTCAAATGACATCCAACCAGCAAGCTGATCCCTCGGTGACAGCTACATTCGCGCCCCTTAAAAAAAGATTGTTTACAGAGATCATGTACAAGGACAGCAGACAAAAAGTACCAACCCAGTAGGCATTTGCACCCTAAAACAAGGGACACACCAAGAGGGTCTACACTGAAATCTACGAGGCAGCACAATACTTAGCATTCAGTATCTGTTGCTGTACTGAATGTATATGGAAATGGGCTTGAAAGCATTCACTTGACATTCCAGAACTGTTGTGCTCAGCGGTTAAAGACATATCCACAAGTTGAGCAGATAAACCAAATAGCTGAAAAGACCTGGCTACCTAGTCCTAGGCAGGCAACCAACATTAACAAAATTATGATTATAATTAACAAATAGTACAGCACCTTTATCTGTAAATTAACATTTATAACCATGTGGCCATCTTTTTTAGTATGACGTCGCAGCTATATAATCAGGGAAATTATTTTTCCAAAAGAACTATGTTGAGATTATTTTTGCAAGCGAAACCAGACGAGAGATTATAAAAAAATAAGATAGCCCTCCTAGCTGAGTTATTACTTAGAGTAGTTATGTGAGGCGGTTTGGCTGATTCCTAACGAGCTGATTTGGGCCTGCAGATCGTCGAGAGAGTTCAAATCTTAAACACAATCCTGTCCTTCTGTGAAACTACCACATCAAAGCTGAAAATGGCCAAGACGACGAAGTGTCTCGCTGGGAAAGAGGCTAACGTTAGCCGCGCTAGCACTAGCTTAGCCGGAGCAACAAGAGCAACTGTATATTTGTTTAGCGTTAACAGGCTTTGTATTTGGCCTTTTTAAAAACCGCATTAATTTTCTATTTTCTATCGTGTACGTGTGCTTGTCTTGTGTCGTGTCCTTCCAGGGAGACGACTGGACGTCTTGGGGAGCAGCTAACGTTAGTTAGCGAAACAGGCCTGGACGTTGAGCACAAAATCCGAACTAAGTTCTGAGTTTCGTGGCTGGTTTAAACTCGCCTGTGTCGCTTTGTGAAGGCAAACAGCAGCTTAAACCTGTCGCTCAGTTACCTGGACAGGTTCCTGCAACACCGTCATTCCGTAGCTGTGGCCGGGCTCCTCGTCTGGCCCTCGGCTCCGTCCCTCTCTCCTCTCCCTCTCTCCGGCTCAGTGGCTAAGCTAAATGCTATCAGCGTCAGATTCGAATAGGACCGACCGTTATCGGCCGAGCCCAGCCGATTCAAACTCGGCTGTTTACGGAAGTAGCCGACCGCTGCCGAAAAGTAACGAGATACTGAAGACGTTTAGTCCCACAGGCGGGAAATTTGCATTGTTACAGCAGCAAAGTGGACAGAACAAATGAAGAAAGTAAAAGCAGAATAACCAATTGAATAAAAGCTATACAACAGCATAAGATAAAAAGTATAATATAAAAAGTACACTATACAAATAATACAAAAACATAAATATATTGTAAATGTACACATTGGGTATATATATCTATTAATATAAATGTACACAGAGTATATAAATGCATACTATTTGTGTATACACACAGTATATTAAAGCACCGTGAATAAACAGCTCGGGAAAAAAGTGTCTGACACTGCCCTCTAGTGGCAAAAAATAAAATAAAACACAGTCGCAGCCTTGTGTACCACTGATGACGTCAGTGAACAAGAACAGCCAATGGGCTGCTTGGCTCACCAACCAATCACCACTCAGTACCCAAAATGCCAGCGTTCTGCTGCCCGAAACATGTCTGTTGTAGAAAAATAGAAATATGCTAAGACTTAATTAGTCTTTTTCTACATAGCACTTTATTTTTATGAACAAAAAAGCAAAGAACATTTACGCGTGAAAGACGAGAAAAATATTTAATAAAGATTTTGAACCTTTAGCCCCATTCTCCCCATTCACCCCGGACTCTCTGGCGATTGCCCTCTAGCGGTGTTTTTAGGTAAATACCAAGCGGTGGGAGGAGTAGGAGGTGGACAGTCTCGTCACAAACTCGCTCTGCTTTAGTTTCACTTTCCCTACGTCACAATTTCTCTTCCTTTGCGAAGCAGAAACCGTGTCGATTCGGGCGGGAGATTTGTACTTTCTGTCAATATTTTAATAACCGTAAACACAGCTCGGCAGCCCAGAGAGGAAGATTTATACACCAGAGAAAGAGACAGAAAGAAGAGGCCGCCGGAATCTGTGCATGCTGTAACAGCTCAATAAAAAATAACCCAGGCCTGTAAGGTGCTGCTCCAAAATGTACCTCTTTAGTACAAAGTGCTGCATGCACAGCACACACACACTCACATGCACATATACACACACTGTTTTGCTTTATTACAGTCTTATTGTGCTGTTATTCTTCTGAACAGGTTGAATAAATGCGAGAGAAACTCAAAATGGATCCTTTAGACTTTCTGACTAAGGAGGAGCTCATTCGCTTTTTCCACTGTAAGAAGACAGAGATGTCCTGCATGGAGTCTCCTAACATTTTTCTGCACCAGCTCAGAGACCATAACCTGGTTCCAGAGAAACTGTACAAGGCAAGAAACACAATAAATTCTATATACGTGTGTATATGCTTTACTTTAAATTTAACTTCTACTTAGACTACTTAAACCTCTAATCAGTGTCTATATGTAATGTTGATCATGGGAAAAGTAATCAGTCTTTAAAAAACGTTTTCTTTGGGCACTATTTTGCCTTAAAACACACCTGCATGTAGCCCTCCACCATGAATAAAATATAAGTTTTAGGCCCCAGCCTAATGTCCTAGGTGTAAAGCAGAATATATCACTTTTAGTCATGACTATAATATAACTCACAATTCTCCTAAAGTATTTTTAGAAGATTCAGTTAAATTCAATTAAATTTAATTCAGTTAAATGCTTTACCGCTGCAAACAATAGTAAGTTTTTCTAGTATGGATCATTTCACACCAAACGACTCAGAATTACTTTGAGAACATGGTATTTATTATGTCCCCTTTAAGCCTATTATTATAGGTCTATAATAACACAACTATGTAATGAATATACAGTCTTATACTACGTTCTATTACTAAGGTTCTCTACTAATAAATCCACTATGACCCACGAATACTATAAACTCTTGATTATAGACTATACCAGTACTATCCGTTCTATTGAAATCTCTTGTGTTGTCTGTGCAGAGGGTGATCAACATGAAAAGTAAGGAGAGGAGGAAGGATGGTGTGTATCAGATCTTGGACTGGCTGGAGAAAGAGAAGGGTGACTCTGTGTTCCTCTTTTGGAAGTGTGTGTTCCAAGATCACATCCTGCAGCTGTACCCAGTTCTGCGTCTGCTGAGGAACAGTCTCTTGGACGGTCAGTCCACTGAGCATGTCAAATTTTACTTTATTTTGTCTTCAGTCTAGATTTGTACTAGTTTTAGTCACACTTTGGTGGCTGAGTGAATATTTGCTTACCAGCCACTTTAGTAGAAACCGCTCCCGTGTAGCTGCACACCTGCAGGTTCACAGGATCACTATTGGCCAGATATTTCTGGTAAATAAACTGACAGTTCCATGATTTTTTATCAATTGTGATCATTTGTATTGTGAAGATTGTCTGCACTTTTTATCCATTGATTTCATTACAGGTTCCTTCAAGATCTGCGAAAATCTCCCTGACCCAGAGGATCAGACTGAGAGGGAGAAAGAGCCAGATAAGAGCCAAGAAACGCCAGTAAAGGAGAAGAAGAAAAAGAGAAAGAAAAGCATTGATGAGACGGAGGACAATGAGGAGCCAGGCCCATCCTTTCTCTCCACCCCCAATCAAAAGAAACCTTCCAAGAAGCTCAACTTCTGTGAGTGTGTGGTCCCTGGATTGAGCACAAGAGAAACCCTAGTTTCCTCCAGCAGCCATTCAGTACATTCAGTAGAACAAGCAAGGCAAATACAGATCCTACATCTGATATATGGATCTTTCTATTCATTATTCATAACAAGAAATACACTTTGATGAGCATGATACTGAAGCTAAACATACCTAAACTAGCACATATCTGGTTTTACGGTAACCTTGTTTTGTTTTGTTTTTTTACTTAACCTATTTCCTCAATTTTACTACACCTTTTATAATTGAAGAGCAAATTTCCAAAACTCACTCAGTCCATTTTTTGTGATTTTTTAGGTAACACTACTATCCATGGATACATTACCTCTTTATGCGCAATAGTATAACCGACCAAAATTCACTCAGTCCTTGCGTAATACAGTACAGGACTTGGTGAATTTCCAAAACTTACTCAGTCCACTCGCACAGTCGCGAGTGGTACTTACTTACCCAGGTCTCCCAGGCGGTAGGTCATAAACAAAGTTAGCTGTCATTGACTCTATGCTGTGCCATATAGAAGATATAAGTATTAAACTTGTACATAATTTTGCGACATTGAATATCAATTTACTTAAAAATGGTTTTCATTATATTTTTTAAACAAATTTGCCCATACTAAAATGTGCAGGAGTTGTACTTTAGAAACAGGCATTGAAAAATGACAAGTAACTGTAAAATTTCAATTAAAATTTTTTTTTCGCGATTTTCTGAAGAAAAAAAAACTGTACATTGTAGCTTATAAAGTGTATTACGTAAGGTCACATAAGAGTGTGTTCCTGCAGCCCATTCTGATTAATGGCAGGGCTTTAGGTGGCGACTAAAATAGTCGCCAATGCGACTAGATTATTTATTTTGTAACTATTTGTTACAACCAAGAGAAATTAAAATGAAAGTAGGCTACAAGAAAAGTGACATCTCATAACAATCTGCCGTTTCTACTACATTATCACGTGACTAGTTATGGGAATTTAGGCTTTTTTTAAATGAGGATCATTTGGATCAGATCACTAAGAAAGTCTGGCTTCTTTGGCACCCAAACGCATAGACATAAAAGGTAGACACCACATTCCCGGCGTTCCCAGTTGACACGATACGTCAGCGTGTCTGCCACACTGCGAGTGGTGAAAGCACCATGTAAACTAATATGGGTAGCCGTGGTTTTATGATGAAAACAAAATAAGACACAATAAGACTAACATTTTATTGTATACACATGGGCTTAAGAAATTATTTCTGAAAATATGTCACTCATTCCTTTCTCTCTCACACACACTATGTGGTTACTGTGTTGTCACTATAGTGGCTTGATATTAAATATATGCAGGACTGGATCTAAAATCCTTGAAACAGAACTGAACAATTGTTTTGATTATATTTGGCCATTATAAAATCCCATTATATTATGCTTACGTTTAGACAAAACATTGTTTGGAGGCTGTCTTGAACACGGGGATGCATATCTTTGCTAAGGTTAAGATTTAAAAAACTAAGGTGGATTTCTTTAGGAAACCTCCAGAGTTTGAGAAAAGTTAACTAAAGGGATAACAAAAATCTAAATAGTTAGTGCATACATTTAGCCAAAATGTTGTTTGGAGGCTGACGTGAACACAGGAATGCATAGCTTTGCTAGCTTAGCCTGGCTTAGTTAAGGTTAAGGTTTATAAAACAGGATTTTAAAATGGCCAAATATATTCAAAACAATTGTTCAGCCTTACCTATCAAATGTAATCCCTCGGGATCTGGTTTGGAGCATACAGCCCCAAGCAGAACATGCGTGAAGGATCTTTATCCACTGCTTCACTCCACAGCAGTGCCTCTCGCAATATGGCGGCGACGTTGACGTACGATGCACCTGGTCACGCGACATCTAGTAATATTCTATGTCTATGATCTAGTCTAGTAATGTTCTGTGTCTATGATCTAGTCTAGTAATGTTCTGTGTCTATGATCTAGTCTAGTAATGTTCTATGTCAATGGTCAGTCTAGTAAAATTCTATGTCTCTAATCTAGTCTAGTAATATTCTATGTCTATGCCCAAACTGCTCTTCTTTTTTGCAAATTTAGTCAAAGAACTGACTCGTTCACGACCGCCACATCTCTATCGAGAGCAGTATTGACAGATTGAGTTTCATTTGAAATGATTTGCACGACCTGGCAACGTGTTGCAGAGCATGTTCTAAAATATAAGAAAAATAAACATTAACTACACGAGAAAGACTATGTTTTGCTTTGGCAACAATAGTCCATGTCGTGATTTCTTGTTTCGTTTTACAGCTCTTTACGTGGAGTAGGACTGGAGACAAAATGTGCCATGACAATATTTTTTATTTATATCACATTTGATAGAGATTATGCCTAAAAAATATTTGGCTCCCAAATATTTTGTGTTTAGGAGCCAGTGGAGCCCTGTTTTTTTTTTTCACAATACTCGTATCATTCTTCACTAATACATTAGACAAACACTATCTGTAAGGTAATATTTCAGCTGCTGCCTAACTGACCAAAATCTGAAAATGAGTGTGACAGCAGTCCAACATTAAATTTAGAAAACACTGAACTCTGAAACAAAAGTCAGCGTTTTCTGTCAGTAGCTGGGGCGGTGAACAATACAGTTCAACAAATAAGGTAGGCCAATGGTGACAGTTTTGCAACACCATCTGTAACAGAAAAGGGTACTACTTTTTTGGTGGATGGAAACAACAGTATTGGGTAACTAGTGGTTAGGGTGTTCGTCCTGCGATCAGAAAGTAGTGGGTTCGAATCCCAAGACTGCTAGTGGCACTTCTGAGGTACCCTTGAGCAAGGTACCGTCCTCACACACTGCTCCCCAGGCACTGTGTTCCTGGCTGGTGAATGGGTTAAATTTCGTGCTGTTCACACTGTGCTGTGGTGTGATCACGTATGACAGAATTGTTTTATCTTATTTCGCAGAACTGTATAACAGGAATAAAGCATGACTGTAAAACATCATACATATGATGTTCTTTCATTCTCGTATTCGACCTGTGTCTTTTTTTGTCTCAACTTATATATA
>JBBIGA010000138.1:1296399-1311111 GCA_037576975.1 Alestes dentex | reverse complement strand
TTTATTTATTATTACTTTTGTCAGATTAAAGTTATTTCTGTGACCATTGTGAGTTTTTCTTTCATTGACTGAAGGGTGCCAACAATTTTGTCCACGTGTGTATATATATAAAGATAATTTTCAATTAAATCAGTACATATGTGCATGTGTACCTGTGCAGGATATGGAGTCGACCCCAGGTCCGTGGTACTCCACTATAGCACCTGTCCCCCCTTTCACAGTTAGAATGCCCGCAACTTTCAGAATGATGTCTTTAGGAGATGTCCAACCTGAAAGGCTGCCAGTCAGCTTTACCCCAATCACCTGTGTGTGTGTGTGTGTGTGTGTGTGTGAGAGAGAGACAGAGAGAAAGAGCAAGGATAAAAAGTGTACAAGTGTCGTCTAAGATCAAAAACGAAAGGGAAAGACATTAAAAGACATGAATGTCTTTGACTAACGAAATGCTGCAAAAATCAAAGAGAGGGGAAAAAGTCTAGTCTAGTGGGATAAAGCTGCAAGAGTCTGAACATTTTATTTTTTGACAGAACTCACATTGGGGCATTTCAGTTCCCATGGAATTCCCGCCATGACGTCCACAGCATCAGCTCCACCTACTCCAATACAGATGCCTCCAAGGCCACCACCGTTGGGAGTATGCGAGTCCGTGCCAATCAGCAGCACTCCAGGGTATGCATAATTTTCCAGAATAATCTATGCAAGTATAAGAAACTAATTTGCACCAGTTAAATAGTATGTAGAGTGTGTGTGTGGAGGTCTGTGTATCTTGGTTACCTTTGTACATGTAGATTAATAGAAAAGTAAATCAATGTGTGAAGTTTATAATGGTGTGACAATTTATTCTTCCTTGGGAAACAATTCAAAGCAATTTGAAAGTGAGTTTAGAACTGTTTTTGTGTTTGGGTTTTTGGGTGATGTTTATTGCATCCTCTTCATATTTTCATAGACTGTAGCAAATACAGCACGTCTGCTGAGGAAGTTTGAGACATTGTGTGTCTGGCAGACTCTGACTGATCTGTTATAGACTGAACTCCTATTCTACATCTGAAATTATTTACCAATAGCTCTATGTTTATGGTTAAAAAAAGAGGTTAGAGGAGAGCAGCTGTTATAAATGTGGGAGCTAATATTGAGTTTTTTGCAGACTGTTGTCTAGATGGAGGTTTCCTTGTAGCCAAGCTACAACAGCATCATAAATGTCAATCAGCTGCACTGGATAGCTGTCAATTCGTTTTGTACAGGCAAAAAGAGCAGTGGCAAGTTTTACAAAGTGATCATTTAACTAGCTAGCTCTGGTGCAGAAAAAAAAAAATCCCAAAAAAACAAAAAAACCCAAAAACAGCACCCTGACAATGTGTTTGTGTGTAATTTCGCACTGTGGAAAGGAGCTGAAATACCTGGTGAATGATTCCTGACCCTGGTTTCCAGAAGCCAACGCCGTATTTGGCTGCAGCCGTAGCAAGGAAGTTATAGACTTCCTGGTTCACATCCTGGTGGCCAGAGAGATAAGAACTTATTTTAGTTTCCGTAATGAATCAATCGATGAGCTGGAAAATCCAACCAGTCAGTCACTTCCTCAAATCAAAAGTTAATCAGGCCTCGCTTAGACAGAGAACGCTCATCTGGGCTCAGCTCTCCACGGCACTTTGTACGGTTAATATTGGCACAAAGAGCAAAAAATTAAAAATCAAGCATTCATAGTGTAGGTCATTTTCTCCATCAAGGGTTGTCCCTTTCTCTTCACTCTGCTGTTGTTCCACTGTAACGATTCTAGCTGTAAAGAACAGTAATCAACCTTGGTTCCTCCTATCATCTTCCTTTTTTTTTTTCCCCCCCTTCCTTTCCTTTTCAATTCATACTAATCCTAGGACTGGCCTGAACAATATTTTGAAAGGCCTGGGATACCTATACTGATTCTCAAAACACACCGAAAAACAATTTTTACAGTACTGTCTAAAAGTTTTCAGCAACTGAGAAAATTATATTATAAAGCTTGTTCAGTTGCACATAAATTATTTTCCTAATCTTTGAATAAATACAAATTACATTAATACAGCAAATGTTTGTGTTCTACATGTAGATTTTGTGCATTTGTTTTATTGCCAGACCAGAATCACTTGAGGAATCAAAGAGAAAATCCAGTATTGCAGTAATGAGAATCTGGTACAAAATGTTACTAAAAATCCATTTAAAACCAATTAATTCATTCTGGTTTATTTGTAGTAATTCAGCAAGGACATAATACAGCACATAATAAAGGGAGGTTTTAGATTAGGATTATGTTTTAGTGATTTCTTATACCAGGATTTGTTTTGGTCACTAAATATTAAAAAAAGAAATTACATTATATGTATTTCTACTTAATAACTCACAGGAAGCCATTCAAAATTATAAATGTTAAATGTGTCCAGTATGATGAAAAGCAGAAATGACTAAATTATTTTAAAAGCAGCGTATCATTAATAATGAAGTTCTAACAAAAATTTCTACACAGAATGACTTGTGATCAAATCTAAAAAACTACAATAAATTAGATTTTTTTTTTTTTTAAACCTGTGCATTCTTCTACTTTCGGCTGCTCCCGATTAGCAGATCAACAGTCTCCATTTCCTTCTCTCCTCTGCATCTCCTCTCACACCAACTGCCTGCATGTCCTCCCTCACCACATCATGTATGTGAACTAATTTCCTCCTGTTACTCTACAGTCACCTGCCTTGGCTCTCTGAAGGTCCTGAGCTCCACCGATCTGGGCCTCAATCAGGTGGTCACAGTGGATGGTGGAGGGCACTGCCACTTTGGGGAGTCCACTGCTGATGAACTGCAGCATGGCCATCTGCGCTGTCGCGTCCTGCATGGCCACCCGGTCTGGCCGTAAACGCAGGTACGTCCGGCCTCGAGCAATCTCCTGACCTGCCGGATCATCCAGGTGGCCGTACACAATCTTCTCAGATAGAGTGAGGGGGCGATTTATTCTGTCCAGAGAGAGACAGGGAAGGAAGAAATAGGATGAGGACGACTCCAAACTGACCAGGTCTGCTGGTTCAGATTACATCTGACAAACACAACAGGGTCCTTTCAGTAGTGACCCTGATGCATCTATAATATTAAGCGACTCATCTTAATGCTGTTTGGTATACATTAATCCCCCACTTTTCGCGGGGGTTACGTTCCAAGAGCACTCGCAGATAGGGAAAAACCACGCTGTGTTTCTTGAAAAAAAAAAAAAAAAAAAGGCCTAAAAATGCCTATTTTAATAGTGTAAACCCTAAATATGCCCCAAATATGCTCCCAAAACACTTTTAATTTCATTTAAAACTCAGTTTAATACATTACCCTTAACGAAAATATAAAGGTAAGCCCATACAGACTGTACTGTAATTCATGTCGTTTTCTTTTGTATAAACAGGTAAATACAGTAATAAATTAGGGAAATTTTTAGTAAAAAAAAACACAGTAAAATGTAGGGGTAATCACCAATAATTTTTACATCAATAATTTACTGTTCATCAGCGGCGCGTCTTATTCAGGGTTCTTCAGGAGGCGTGTTGTAGAGACCCGCCGGTTAAAGCAGACATTGGACGGCGACTGAGCTCAACAGCCTCTTTTAATTTAATTTCAAGTAATAAAACTACTGGTAAAGTAAAAAAAAGTCTGGCTGTGTTGTAGTCCCAGTCCGCCCCTGCTCTGAGTACAGCATATTTAACCTCCCAAAAGCATTTTCTTAGTGTTCTCACAACAGTACAAAAACATTTATAGAGTTATATTTTATATGGAAATGTAGCTGAATTTACGTTCATATTCATGTTATAAAATTAGTAATTTTTTCTTAATTTATAAGTAAAATACGTAAAAAAAAACATATTGCCACGAAAAAAGAAAAAACTGCGGAAAATACATTTGCATTATTATTTACTGTGGAGATTTCCGCATAAAACGATCAGTTGGGTTCTCACAAAAAATCCGCGTGACTGAATCCACGACTCCTGATCTGCATAAAACCGGGGGGTTACTGTACATGCATTTGGTATATACTGAATTTGACAGCTTAGACAGAATTAAATGCGTACTTCACGGAAAAACACTTTGCGTTGCATATAAAGAAAGGTTAGTATGTTTGGAAAAAATACTGCTTCATTGCTCCCAGACACAGGGACTGACCTCTTGCGGATGATGTTGATGTTGTTGTGCAGCTTCTCATAGTTGACAGCAGAGCCGCTCTCAAAACGGCTCATCGCCACTTTAGCTTTTGCACTGAAGGCAGCAGAGACATGGAGCCGTCTGACCCCATGGCCCAGGACAAACTGGCGGAGGGGGTGGGTGCAGAAAGAGAGATTTAACTAGCTCCTCATTATTAAAAATATAACAGTCATTAAGTAAACTGCCATATATGAGTAATGTAAAAAACACAGTGATGCAACACAAAACATCAGTCTGAAAGCGACAATCCAACCACCTCAATTAAAACTGATTACAAATGTTTAATACTAAATACAGTATATACGTTATGCTCATGGCCATATTCTCCAATGTAAAAACATTAAGAAGGCACATTTTGAATTTACAGCCAAACTGGCCAACAGTTGCTTTTAAGCCTCTTTTAAACCCAAAGCTTTTAACCCCATGGGCTCATGAACACATTTAATGAGTACTGAGCAACAGTACTAACAGGTACTGGTTCTTGACACGTCAGTACTGAAATACAGCCTTATTCAATATTAATCTTTTCTAAATAATTATTCAATAATAATATTTTTTTATAGTCATGCATGAGCACTCATGGGATTCAAACCCAAGACCTAATGATTTACACATGTTTTAGATGGTAATGCGGGCACTGCAATATGCAATTTTATAGTCTTAAAACCCCACTGTGTTAAAGCCATGACTGAACATAATCAGACCTGTAGGAATGTGAGAATCACTGATTGCTCATATGACATAAAAACACAGAACTTTTAAGAATTCTTGCACCACGGGGGCTTTATTACATGTATTTGTATTACATGTCTCTTCCAAAAACTTCTTTGCATTATGACCACAACCAAACAATAGTACATGTAGGACAGCGATAACCACTTATAGGTCACATAACATGCAGGAGGGAAAGCATATTTTATTTGTTTTATTTAAAGCACTATTTAGATGGTCAACAACAACAACAAAAAAAAAAACAAAGTACCTGACATAGTTAAAGATAATATAAATTTAAAGATATAAAGACGAAATATTTTTTGCTGGATTACATGAAGATTACACAAATTCATCTAAACACCCAGTAAAACTCAAACAGGCTGTGGTTAGTCACAGTGAGAACACTGCGATTGGTTAGACACTTATTTGCATGTCGCAGCCTTCTATGGTACCAGTATTTCAGAGACCGTTATAGTGATCATTATCAGGCAATATATCATGCAGCCCTGGCTGTGACAAGATTATCGCATGCCCTGTGCTGGTCAGTGTTGCAATGCACTGTGGCGCTGGTCAGTCTTGTGTTGCTATGTGCTGCGTTGCTGGTCAGTGCTGTGCTGCTGGTCAGCGTTATGCTGCGATGTGCTACTGGTCAGTGCTGTGCTGAGCTATGCTGTGCTGCTGGTCAGTGTTGTGCTGTGCTGCTGGTCTGTGCTGTGCTGAGCTATGCTGTGCTGCTGGTCAGTGTTGTGCTGTGCTGCGCTGCTGGTCAGTGTTGCGCTGTACTGTGCTGTTGGTCAGAATTGTGCTGTACTGTGCTGCTGGTCAGTATTGTGCTGTGCTGCTGGTCGGTATTGTGCTGTGCTGTGCTGCTGGTCAGTATTTTGCTGTACTGTGCTGTGCTGCTGGTCAGTGTTGTGTTGTGTTGTGCTGCGCTGCTGGTCAGTGTTGTGCTGCGCTGCTGGTCAGTGTTGTGCTGTTGGTTAGTGTTGTTGGTCAGTGTTGTGCTGTGTTGCTGGTCAGTGTTGTACTGTGCTGTGCTGCTGGTCAGTGTTGTGCTGTACTGTGCTGTTGGTCAGTATTGTGCGGTACTGTGCTGTGCTGTTGGTCAGTGTTGTGTTGTGCTGTACTGCTGGTCAGTGTTGTGCTGTTGGTCAGTATTGTGCTGTACTGTGCTGCTGGTCAGTGTTGTGCTGTACTGTGCTGTGCTGTGCTGTGCTGCTGGTCAGTGTTGTGCTGCTGGTCTGTGTTCTTGTTAAAAGGAGAGAATGTGAGCAGACTAAACGGTATAGCGATCAGTGTTGTAGGTCAGTGCTGCTGGTCAGTGGTGTTGTGTTGTTCGTTGGGTTGTGGGTCAGGGTGACCCGAGCACCGTGTCTCTTCACATCCAGAGGGAAAAAACCACAAAACACCCACCGTGTCGCCTTCTAGCGAGTCAACTAAAACCTAAATCGCCCTGCTGGTTTGAGCCTGCAAGACGGAAAAAAAAACACTTTAAACTCATTTAACTGGCAAACTCACCCTCAGTCTGTTGACAGTCACACAGTAGGACGCCATTCTGCTCGCTGACAAAGATGTCGCTAGGCGGGGATGCCGCTGCGCTACATTTATACTCTCTGTCCTGTCAGATGTATAAAAATGAACAAAGATTTATAATATTTTTGTGTTTCCGTCTTCTATTCTCTGTAGTATAACAATGTATTAACTTTAATCTAAGCTTTACTGATTTATTGAGATTATTTTACAAACACTAAATAACAAAATGCGTCAGTCTGATCTTCTAACCTGCCAGATTTATTTCAATCCTCAAATACATTCATTGACCTTCAAGTTCTGTTCATCCTTGACACTTGGGGTCAGTTTGACTAGGTAATTTAAACAGCCCCATATGAGCTGTCAGTGGTTCTCACACTCCTATGTTCAGTTATGGCTCTAAAGCAAAGGGTTTTTAAGACTATAAAAGTGCACATTAAAGTGTCCTCATTATCAACCAAAACAAATGTGTGTAAAATGCTGATATTTCTTATATGTTTTATAAAACAGCTAAAACAATCTGAACCCAAAGAACACTGATGTGAACAAAATGTGTACAGGACATTATAGGAAATGTTATTTAATAAGAAGCAAAAACAAGATGTCAGTTATTTGCTTAGAGACACTAAATGTTTGATCGGGATCAAACTGACCCCAAACATAAAAGAGGTTTTACCAAGAGGTACAAAATACACACGTGACATCTTTAATCTCGAAACACTGTGCAAATAAAGTTTAAATTCCTGTTGGAACATCAAGACAAAAGGATGTCTGCACAAAACTTCCGATTTATGTTAATAAAATTTAGCCAAAGAAAATTTATATTAAAATCGTCCTTTTTGGAGTGTCTTCATATAACACAAATAACACAGCCTTATGAAGTATGTTTTTATGTATATTTTGCCAAATACATTAACAACAATATATAGACTTAAAATAAATTATTAATGTATGTATTGCTGAATAAATTCAGTGTGGAGACTTTCTCAATATAAACATGATCATGACAGAAAGAGCAGGTTCTGTTAGTATCCTTTTTACATCTACTTCTAAAATGTCTTGTTGGTCCAGTATGAGATTGATCAGAAGTAGCAGAAGTAGGAGTAAGAATAATATATTTTTTATTAACACTGTTAAATTCACTCTTTTTAGCATTTCACAGCTTCTACTGTCAGGTCTTGCAAATTCAGCCACTTACAATACCCGAGAAAGGGTAAAACCATTGCTAATCCAACAATATGACAAACATACAAACTAAAATAGTCAGTAAAGGTCTATGATAATTTCATATTAACCACGTTAATAAATATTGCATGGTCCTATAGGTTACTGATTCAGGACCCCTCTTCTCAAGACAGAGGCCAAATTACAGGCCTGCAATGGGACATTTTTTACTAGAAATAAAAACACTGAAGTAGGATTAAATAAACCCATATATTTATGTGCATGTTGGAGCAAAACACACAGCAAATATTCAGAAGAAGCACATTATAAACCATTTTCCTGTAACTAAACAGATTCCTGTGAGAGACAGCAGTAGTAATGATACAGAAATAACCACAGAATCATGAATTGCTCTCTACTGTAATTTTAATGAGATGTAGAAGAATTCCCAAAAAAGAGGCCTTTACCTAGAAAGCTCAATACCCCCCTCCTATTTTAAGAAACCCTTTCTCTGAGGCTCTGCAGAATAAGAAGACAAATCATAAATAGGGTTTGAAATTATTGGCAGAAATATTACTGTCACTAAATATTTTTTAATCGTGGCAGCTTTAAGCTCCCTAAGTCGTGTAGAAATGCAAGAACATTCGCTCTCAGGGCGTCTATTATTAAGCTGACAAATGAAGAGTTTTAGGATCACATGTTTATCAGCCGAACTGTTTAGGGAAACAGTCCCGAGCAGAGATGGGCGGTCCAGGTCCCGAAAGTAAAAATCCTCCCCAGGATTTTTTTCCCAACCGTCTGGATACCTCAAGCTGCTGAGAAAAGCCAGGAAATTTAAACAAAATCCTGGGAATGATTTTTACCCTCAGTATCCAAATAATACACCTCCGGTCCCGAGTCATATCGAACTACACTTCCCATAATGCAGTTCTTCACCGTGGCCCAGCTGACTGGACGCCCCTCCAGTCCAATTGACACTGGTTCCGCCCCCTTCGCAGCCAATAGCACGTCTGTTGCTATCACTTCTTATATTTTTAGCATTGTACAGCACAGCCTTCCCTACAGAAATATCACTCCGCCACATAAAGTAGTAAGTATTATTGGCTTTGCCATGCGTGGGAAACCACTTTACTGTCTGAAGTGAAAACAAGATCAAAAAAGAAAGAAATACCAGTGCAAGAAGATTGTTAAAAATATATATTTTAACTACTTAAGGCAGGCATCTTTGGGATGAAAGTTACATAACTTGTCCTGCGTAAGATGCGTACAGGTTGGAAAAACACTTGAAATGCACTTTTCCTGAGAATAAATAAGTACACTCATGAGTTAGTGTGTGTTAATCATATCAGGGTTGTTGGAAGTATTTTAATATAGGGAGAACTCACTGGTGGCGCCCTTGAATCATATATAAGGATATATATACCATTTGGACAAACGTTTTGGGACGTCTGACCATTCCACCGACAGGGACTTTAATAACATTACATTTAAAAACATATACTTATTGGTCTTTCTTTGCTGCTGTAACAGCTTCCTTTCCTCTTGGAAGGGTTTCCACAAAATTTTCTGAGATAATTTGTGCCCATTCATTCTGTAGACCATTTACGAGGTCAGGAACTGATGTTAGACGAGTAGCCCTGGCTCGCAATCTCCGTTCCAGTTCATCCCAAAGGTGTTGGATGGGGTTGAGGTCAGGGCTCTGTGCGGGCCAGTGAAGTTCGTTCAAACCGAACTCATCCAACCACGTCTTTATGGACCTTGTTTTGTGCACTGGGACAGTCACGCTGGAATAGAAAAGGTTCTTCCCCAAACTGTTTCCAGTTGGAAGCCTGGCCTTGTCCAAATTGTCTTGGAAGAGGTAAGGAGCCACCTGAATTCAACATTTACATGTATATAAATGTGCGTTTGACGTCAAATCGCCAAGTTAATCACTATGTGGAAAGTAGTTCCGGCTAGATTCGCGTCATCAGAAGGAGGAGTGACCGAACGTGTTTCATATAAATGCGCGGGGTTGTCAAACAGTAAAGTTTCTCGGGCTGCTCCACAGAGTGAACGGAATAAGAAGCAGCTGCTGCTCCTCAAATGCCCTAGTTTTAATGCTTTTTCTATTCAGTTTTACACATTAAAAGAGTTTATCCAGACACAAAAAGCTGTATGAGTTGCACTTTACTCACAGGAGTTAAATTGGAGGAAAAACGAGTTCGCTGTAAGTATTTCCCACCACTATTTTTTTTTGTACTATTTATCTGAACGTGTATTGTGTTGTACCTGAGTGGTCATCTAGATGTCCTTCTCGCCTTGGTTGTGTATAAATGATGTCACGCCCGTGTGTGTGTCTTTATCGCCTGGTTTAATATTGAATGAGTCGAGAGCTTTCCATCTGTCGTCCATTTTAGAGGTGTGTGTGTGTGTGTGTGTGTGTGTGTGTGTGTGTGTGTTAGTGCCTCCTCAACTCCCTTAATGAAATAACCTGCTATTATGGTGAGCATAAGTTTGGACATGCTTGGTTTTCAAATTTGTTAATACTAGCCAGCGTTATACTCAGCATTCGTGGCTGAGAGAATTAGTTACTTGTTTTCACTCGCTAGGCAGATTTTTTTATATTTTGAGACTGTACAGCAATCCAACAACTGTGCTGTGAGGGAAGTGCTCCGTGTCAGTCGAACTGGATTGGAGGCATTAGTTTCTCAGTTGGAAAAGTGTTGTAATAGTCAATTTGGTTTTACTGTTCATTCTCCATTCTTCATGACTGGGAAATGACTTGGAAATGCCCATGTACTTGGTCATTATTTTATTATTATAGCCGTCCTTGACTAAAGCTAGTCTGGTAAGAAAACCTAAACACAAGGACCCATTAACAGCCATTGAGGCAAACGGGGGGGTTGGGGGAGATTTTGTTTTGGTGGGGGCACTGTGTTGTGGCTCCATTTATTAATGGATTAATGGTCACACTATTTGTATTGTAGCTTGGGTCTTATTCCATGTAGATGGACACTCTTGCCTTTGTGCTGCACGGTCCTGTCCGAATAAAGCTATTGTAAACAAAACAACAAAAAACCCTCCTGGGGTTTCTTGGACTAAAGCTGCAGGCCTCTCAGTGTGTTTGAATTTACACTGAAGGGGAAAAGGGTGGAATAGGTTTAGTCTACTGAGATCAAAGGCTTTAAGCCAAAGACTAAGGGGTTCAGTCTACCTACCACGTCACTGAAGTGTGAAGTTTGTTGTTCAGGGAACAGTGCTCGATGTTACAGGTCCCTTTAAAGGAATAAAAACAACAAAAGCCCGTTCTTCGTGTTCTTGCGTTGACAAAGCAGTTTTGCATCGTGTGACATTGAGTGACATTGAATGAATGAGTTGAATGTTTTCAGGGGATCTCTCGCCTAATTCAGTTCACTAAAACACCAGATTTACAATACAAGCACCATCCCGTCTTCATTAAAATAAAAAAGGGTCTTTACTGATGTTATTGCTGTATGGGCAGGTCAGGACAAAACCTAAAGGAAGTGCTTTATTGTCGCTAGCTAGACAAACTGCTAATGTCTCGGTTTGACCCACTTCACCCTGAGCCCGTCTGTTTGATCGATGAAACGTTCACACGAGTGGTTATTAAACCGCACGTCGAAACGAAGCCACAATTAAAACCATTAAGATTGGTTAATCAGTCGCCATGGCAACCTGTCGAATTAGCGTTAGCCTGTTAGCGGAGTGGTGCGTCCCGTTGAGCGAAACTGGGAGCAATTTCTGCTTCATGTTTCGGGACAAAAATGTCAGCCACCGACATTGCTCGTAGACACGGAGCTGAACTCGGAGACCCAGGAGACAGACCGAGACTCGCACGGTGAGGAGCGAGTTTGTAGTCGTTTTCTCCTCTTCTCCGCTCTGTTTTGGTCAAGCGAAGGGGGCGGACTCGGGTTCTTCTGACGTCAACGCGTACTGCATCCTGGGAATTGGAGTCTGGTTTGGGCGACCCGGCCATTTTAATCTAAAGCCTCAAAGCCACTTTAATTCCCCCTTATAAATACATATATCATTGAAAACCCTCTGGAAGCTTTATCCAAAGCGACTTACAATACGAGGAAACATTCAAGTTTCAGGACCACTCATATCTGTGCAGTTTCAGACTGGGTGTTCATGGCATCTAAAAGCTTGAAAACATTCCATTATTTTAAAATAAAATATACACCAAAGCAGATTTTGATCACACCTGATTTCACCCATTTATAGTGTTTCCAGAGTTCCCACCTCCAGTCATTTAGATCACATGCATGCATCTTTGTGCCACATGTCATATTTGAAAATTCTTAGGTCTTTCTTGTATGTTTTTTGGCAAGAAATGGGGAAAATCTATTTATACACCCCCAGTTCACCTTCTGTGGCAACCTATGAAAACATGGAATTTCTTGAAATATCTTGGTATAATGCCTTTGTACCTCAAAATGATGAATTGGCTGTTTCTCTTGACATCTCACAACAAATAAGGAGTTACTGGTAATTATTTCAGAACGAGTCACTTTCAACACAGTAAGTCAAAGAATTGTGCAAAAAAGTGATTTTGAGATACTAGATCAAAATATTGACAGAGCTGCCCTAGAATTTTTCTTTCCTTTCCAATTTCACCCTCGCCACTTGGTGGGAATGGGTTTCATAATTGAGCCGAACAGTGCAGTTTTTGGACAGTGCAGTTTTTGGGAAACTGTTAAGATTATTTCATTAGCAGCCACTGTTTTCCTTTCTGCTGTTCTCTGTTGTTCGAAGCTGAACTTTCCCCTCTCTTCGCCACTGTAATCTTTAGTGCTTTAGCTGCTTCCAGCAGGTCCAGATGAGGGATTTGAGAGAAGCATGGATTGGTACCTTAGCTATAGCATCTGCTCAGTGATGTTCCATTCTGTGTCCTCAGTGTTTGACCATTGAAAGTTCACTTGTGTTCTTGCATTATTTCCAGAGGGATTACGGAGGGTCACCCAGCCTTAAGTGCTGTGCGGCGAAGCAGGCCAAAACAGTTTGAGGTTTCCTGTGGACTGTGCCTCGTCTTCTACTCAGAAGCAGAGAGGCTGTCTTCCAAACTCCAACAGCCACACAGAGGACCATACATTTCACCCATCTCCCCAACGTCTGCGAGACATGTGGAGGCCGTCATAGGCCTTAAACAGGAAGCAAGCATCGATCTGGGCTCTCTGATCTGCACATCAGCCATGCATCTGGAAGTAAAGGTTGCACTAAACTTCATTGTGTCGTACTTGTACAACAAGCTCCCGCGACGACGGGCAGACCTGTTTGGGGAGGAGCTGGAGCGCATCCTGGTATCACGCTTTGAAGGGCACTGGTACCCTGAGGCGCCTCTGCGCGGTTCTGCTTTTCGTTGCCTGCACTTGGGAGCCCCTCGGGACCCTGTTGTGGATCTCGCAGCCAGGAGGAGTGGGCTGGACACAGAGGAAGTCCGTGCCAACGTCCCTCCAGAGCTCAGTATATGGATCGACCCTTATGAAGTGTCCTATCAAATTGGTGAAAAGGGGGCTGTAAAGGTTCTCTACATGGAGGATCCCCCAGTTTTAGGGGTCGAGGGGGAAACATCAGAGGGTGCCGGTGCAATCATTAAGGGAGATGTGGAGTTGGAGGAGGGAAAGAGTTTAGGCTTCAACCCTGATGCTCAAGTGTTTGTGCCCATTGGTGGCCAGGTGTCTCCAGTCATGCTGCCTTCTCTCTCCAGTTCTCCCACTCCGATCTGCCAGGGTCTGTTCAGCTATGCAGGTCCAAGTACTCCAACAAATCCAAGTGCGCACTCCAATGCTTCCTCCCCTTCACCACCCAGCTCAGGGCTGCCGTACCCTCACCCAGCTGCCCCGCCCAGCACCCGCCCAGCTCCTCAGCAGATCACCTTCACCACAGCCAGCTTCGCAGCCACCAAGTTTGGCTCCACCAAAATGAAGAAGTGCGGGGCATCAGGTGTGGTGGGTGGATCCAGCAGTGCTGTTGGAGCTCCTCAGCAAAGAATGCTGAGCCATTCTCCCACCACCATATCTCCCCTGGGGCTAGTGAAGCACAAGCCCATTTCTCTCTCCATGCATTCCCTTGCCAGCCAGGTTTCCAGTCAGCTTTCCCCAAATGCCAAAGAATTTGTCTACCCTGCTGCCCAGGGGCCTCTCTACTTTGACACTGAAGCTCTACCCTTGACCCACACTGGCCCCTTTCAGGCTCCACCCCCACGTCCTGCCCACCCCCATGGCTCCTTTGACCCATTCTCCAGCCCACACCCAGGCCAAGCCATGGGCGTTATCAGCAGCAACAGTGGGATTTCCTTCAT
This sequence comes from Alestes dentex, assembly GCA_037576975.1. NCBI lineage: Eukaryota > Metazoa > Chordata > Actinopteri > Characiformes > Alestidae > Alestes > Alestes dentex. The sequence goes on along the minus strand of JBBIGA010000138.1, from coordinate 1,297,208 downwards.
GGAAAAGCCCCCATTTGTGGAGGGTCTGGGGGGGTACAACCTGCAGTATTCCAGCCAAGCCTTCCAGCCTGTAGTTTTGGCCAACTGAGTTCAAGCTCTGGGGGTTGGATACTAATACTGAAACACTTCTTTTGAGAACTTTTTCCACTAGTTCACTAATACAAAAAATGTTGTGACTGCTAAAACCACAATTACCAGTGATTGTTATTCTTCCTCATTAATTATCATTGAAGGGTATTTTTTTTTCTTGTCAAACATTCTCCTCTGGGGAGTAACCAGCCTCCTGCTGCACGTTTCCAATGAATGTCAACTTGAGGAAGGAGGTCACTTTGGTCAGGTGTGTTGTATAGTTCTTCGCTATAGTTTTCTTTAACTTGGCTGAGCAGCAGTGGCTCACTTGAATGGTCCATTGATGCAGTGCAAAGATTTGAGCCTAGGGTGGGATATGCTGACAAGTTATTCTGCTTTGTTGGGAGGTTCTGGAAACCAGAGGACGGGACCTTGCTTACATTGTCTAGTTGTGCCTCACTTGCCACATTTGGAAGATTTGTAGAGTTGAATTGTGTGGGGTTTTTTTGTTTGTTTTTTTTGTTTTTGGTGCAAACACAAGTGTCTTACGGTCCTTCTACCCCATCTCTCCGCTCCCTGTGGCTCGTAAGTGTTTCGTCAGGGCTGTGAATGCACACACACCCCTACAGTGTGAAGTTTTTAGATATTTTGAGCTGAGGTTTCACTTGTGGTTTTTTTTTTTTTTTTTTTTTTTTTTTTTGTGGTCCGGGGTGCCCAAAATCCCTTTCGACCCGTCAAAC
>JBBIGA010000138.1:1274086-1289750 GCA_037576975.1 Alestes dentex | reverse complement strand
AGTAAACCCCCGCTAATTCACCAGAATTCGCGACTTTCGGATTTCCTTAGAACCGAACTTTTTTCTTAGAAAACACTCTGGAAATTTGTGGAAACCGCAAATATCCTTCGCATTTTTTTGCTTTTTTCATGGCAATATATAATTTTTCATGCATTTTTAGTGCTAAAGTATTAAGAAAAATATGATTTACTAATTTTGTAACATAAATATTAACATAAATTCAGCTACAGTTCCATATAAAACATAACTACAGGCCAAATTTGTATATGTATAAGTTGTTTTTGTGTGACATCAAAAAAATTTTGACACGATAAGGGCCATTTAAGAACTAAATCTGAAGAACAAAGTGTAAAATACAGGCTCTTCTATTTCTCTTTGATACAGAGAGGATTTCTGTGGACTGACAGCCTTGTGTCTGGAGAAGCCCTGCACTGTGTGCAGCACCCACGCCTACAATGTGCAAATGTGCAATTGAGTGCACAGTTCAGTAAAATAATTGAACAAAAAGGAAAAAGATATATTTTGAGCATAGATTTAAGCCTATATATATATATATATATAAATACTAACATAAATTCAGCTACATTTCCATATAAAATATAACTATAGATTTTTTGGTACTGTCCAGAGAACACAAAGAAAGTGCAGCTTGGGATAGTGAAATACCCCTGTACTCAGAGGTGGGAGGTTTGAAAGTACGAATACGGGTTTACCTTTACCTTTTTTTAAGGGCAATGTATTAAGCTGAGTTTAAAATGAAAATAAAGTATTTTGGGAGCATATTTGGGGGCATATTTAGGGTTTACACTATAAAAATAGGCATTTTTAGGCATTTTTTCAAACACATCACTATGTCATGTCATAACTTTCTGAGAGGAAACTTTCAAAGAGAGAGGCAAATATCTGGTTTCATTCATTACCACTGTGAACAGTTCTGACTCAGATATGACCCTGTGTATATCTCAATAATGTTTATATTTTGCTGAAATTTTCAAAAATCTGTTAAATTCCTCTAACTTACACATTCAACGGGAGGTCATGTGACTGAATGACACACATCACAGACTACGCGGCTCCCGATTAGCAAATCAGCGGACTTCACTTTGCTCATTAAACAAATCACTAGGACACAAGTGACTGGCTTGTGATAACAATTTAGTACATGTGAGTGTAAACCAAGTGCTGCATGTGCCTTCAATTATACAGCAACCCACTATACAGCATAATAAAAGCTCCAGAGAGAGAAATGGAAAAATATGAATTAAAGAGCCCATCTACTATATTTTCTTGTATTTTTTTCTGTGAGGTCCTACTGCTTGTGTGGGTTTATTTACTAAAAACAGTCATAATTAACTTTTTTTTAGCGTCTGTTCATCCCTTACAATTAAAAAACTCTTGTTACTGTATCTTTAAGACTATTCTATCCTTATAACTCCAGCACTGGCTGAGCTACTGACACAGCTAGGCCAAATAGGCATGTTAATAAGCTGTTTTTTGTGACATCACAAAAACAGTACATTTTTTAAAAAGTTTGAGTCAGGACCTGTCGGTACAGAATGGGAAAATTTTGTAAATTAATTTATTTGTATAACCATGTAATTACATACCTAGTTAACACTGTTGGGTGGAGCCAGGCCAAACTGGTTGTATAAGTTGTTTTTGTGTGACATCACAATCTTTTTTAAACATCTTTATACAGACTTGGCTTTTAAGTCTACATTTGAAAAAGGTTGGTTTTGCACGACAGGGGCCATTTAAGAACTAAATCTGAAGAACAAAAGTGATAAAATACAGGCTCTTCTATTTCACCTGCAAAGTACAAAGCCATCCAAATCGACTACTTACATACCTAATATACTAATGATACACTATTTTATATTGAGAGGAATACTTGTTTTATTTTCTTGTGTCTTGAATAAATAGAAATTACTGGACTTTGAGTTGAGTCTGGAAGTCGGGTGGACTGCAGCACAGCTGAGGAACATTTCTCTAGCAAATCGATTACTGAGCAAGTTTCTACGTCTTTGAAGCAGTTACACGTGCAAATTTCCCAACTCTGATACTGAGAGGATTTCCGAGGACTGACTCTGTGTTTCTCAGCCTTGTGTCTAGAAGGGCCCTGCACTGTGTGCAGCACCCACACCTACAATGTTCAAATGTGAAACTGAGTGCACAGTTCGGTAAAATAATTGCACAAAAAGGAAAAAGAGATGTTTTGAGCATAGATTTAAGCCTAGACTCAACCCATAAGGATTGATCACTCAAGCTGCTTTTAGTCCACGCTTAGGTTCAGTGTTAAAAGTTTAGGTTTTAATCTTTAATGCACATGTGAGACACTGAATCTCTGTGCTGTGATGCTTGGACACTCACCTCTCTGAAGAAATGAAAGAGAAACCCTGGAGCTTCCACAGCTTACTGTTTGTCTCTGAGCTTATGGTTAAAGTGGTAATACCTTCTCAGCTGTCAGATGCGCAGGTTTGGAAAAGCAGTCCCTCAATCTCCCCTGCTCTCCTCTCTCCTCCTTTTAACAGACTGGTCGGATGAACCGAGTGTACCCGAGAGAACCCGAGTGGAACCGAGAGGCTCAGGCTGATTCTGATTGGCTGAGGCTCACCGCCTCCATCCTTCCAAGCGTTCTGATTGGCTCTCCGGAAGGCAGGGCTTACACATGTGTCTCCTGCATCTGCAACTGAATTCAACGGACAAAAACCCAAACCGGACAAAATGATTTTTGAGGACAAAACGAACGCTAATATGTCTGTCTGGATGTCCACACCATTACGAGACGATTCGCCGACCTTGTCACACACATCAGGAGAAGAAGTTCTTCTGCACACAGAACAGCCAACTAAATCTTTTAACTTTTTGAAATTTTTTATGAGATCGGCTTAAAACGGCATAAACGCATCGAAAAAAGCAATCTTCAAGCAACAATTATAGTTTGACGTGGCTGAGAAACACAAGCCCCGGATCCGCTCCGAACCAGTTTGAACCGATTGAGTCCAGTTAAGAGCCGGTAACTCGCCACCTGGCGGCCACACCGAGAAACTGCAGTGTTCAGTTTAACGGGCCGTCACCTGCAGGACTTCAGGATGTTTGTCACATAAACAACACTGAGAGATGCAGTGAGATGCAGACCTGAATCGATCCTGAGTGCAGTACCAAGAATGTAGAAATAGAGTTTTAAAAGTCTGTAAACAAATGCAAACAGTATAAATATACACAACAACATATACAGACTATAGACTGAATGTATAGATAAATATTTAAATGTAAAGTAAGGCTGAGAAAGGCATCTTATAATCACACATGAACACGCCACAGCACAGCACAGTCTGAACAATGTGAAATTCTTTCTCTGCTTTAACCCATTTACCAAGTGGACCCGAGGAGCCCATTGAGCTGCCAGTGGGCAGCCAGCAATGCAGTGCCTGTTGAGCACTGTGTGGGGACAGTACCGTGCTCAAAGGTTTCTCAGTGGTGCCACTAGGAGTCCTGTGATTTAAACCCACAGCCTTCAGATTCCAGGGGCAACTCTCTTAACCACTAGGTCACCAGCTGCCCCAGTGGAAAATAAATACAACGGGTGGCTAGTAGACTAGTGGTTAAGGAGTTGCCCTTGTGATCAGAAGGTTATTTAAGAAAAGATAAGAGATAAGATAAACCTTTCTTTGTCCCACGAGTGGGAAATTTGCATTGCTATGGCAGAAAGTGGACAGAAACAAAGAGCAGCAAAACAATAGAATAAAAACTATACAACTGTACAGTATAAAAAGTACACTATACAATGCAGATAGTACAAAAATATAAATATGGATTTGTGTATTGAAAATATATATACATATTGAGTATATGTATATATATATATATATATATATATATATATGTACAGAGTAAGAACACTGTGGATATACATACAAGTACACATTGGAGTGTACTTTGGGAGCAGCAGGTATTGACAAAAACAGTAACAGTGCACCAGAAACAGTAATACAGTAATTGACAAAAAAAGTATTAATGCACCAAGAATTATTACTATACAATCTAGGAACATAAAAATAGGATAAAAAAATATATGTCCCTATGTATTGTAAAAATGTATACTTATATATAAATATATCAATAAATATTCGAACACTGTGGATACACACACACACACACACACACACACACACACACACACACACACACACACACACACACAAAGAATTGCACATTTAAATTGCACATTTTGCCCAGTAGTCATGGTACCCATGCACATGGTTCATCAGAAAAATTGCACCCAAGTAGAACTGCACATAGGACAAACTGTCATGGTGTATTGGATGTGGGTGTATGTTTGTTTGTGCATGTGTGATCATCTGCAAGGTTTTTGTTGTAGAGTCTGACAGCGGTTGGAGGGAAAGACCTGCGGAATCTCTCCATCCCACATCATGGGTGCAGCAGCCTGCCACTGAAGGAGCTGCTCAGTGCTGTCAGAGTCTCCTGCATGGGGTGGGAGATGTTACCCAACAGGAATGACAGCTTATCCACCATTCTCCTGTCACTCACCACCTCCACTGGGTCCATAGGGCACCCTAGAACAAAGCTGGCCCTCCGGATCAGCCTGTTCAGTCTCTTTCTATCCCCAGCAGAGATGCCACTGCCCTAGCAGACCACACTGCAAAAAATGGCTGAGGCCACTTCAGAGTCATAAAAGGTCTTCAAGAGCGGGCCCTTCACTCTAAAAGACCTGAGCCTCCGCAGCAGGTACAGCCTGCTCTGCCCTTTTTTGTAGAGTGCAGAGTTATGAGTCCAGTCCACTTTATTGTTCAGATGAACACCAAGGTACCTGTAGCTCTCCACAGCCTCAGTGTCCATGCCTTGGATGTTCAGTGGCTGTGGTGGAGGATGTTTGTGCCTACGGAAGTCTACCACCAGCTCCTTGGTTTTTCCAGTGTTGATCTGGAGGTAGTTCTGCTGAAACCAGTCCACAAAGTCCCGGGTCAGTTCTCTGTACTTCCCATCGTCCCCATCAGTGATGAGGCCGACTATTGCACAGTCATCAGAGAACTTCTGCAAGAAGCAGTTGGTGGTGTTCTGAGAGAAGTCTGCGGTGTAGATAGTGAAGAGGAACGGTGCCAGAACCGTTCCCTGTGGGGCCCCAGTGCTGCAGACAACCCTGTCCGACACACAGCCCTGGGTTCTTACATACTGTGGTCGGTTGGTGAGGTAATGGTCCACACATGTGTACTCCATTTTGTCCCTCAGGACTGTGTGTAGGATGGTGTTGAAAGCACTGGACAAATCAAAGAACATTATTCTCAAAATGCTCCAAGCGGTCTCCAGGTGAGAGAGGGAATGATGTAAGAGGTGGATGACTGTGGGGGTGTCTGCAGCAGATGTTGAAGGCTGCATTCAGGATGAATCAAACCTATTAAAGAAGTGATTCAGTTCATTTGCCCACCTCACATCCACCACCGGCAGAAAGTATTGTTCTTTGTGGCCCGAGATGGTTCTAAGGCCTCTCCAGACTTCTCTAACATTGTTCTGCTGAAGCTGGTTTTCCATCTTCTGCCTGTAGCTGTCCTTCCCATTCCTGAGCAGTCTTTTCAGCTCTCTCTGAGATTGGCTCTCTTGATTTCCAACTAACATAATCGCCCTCATGCTCTCCCAGGAGTGCCTTAATAGGAATGTGTGTGCAATCCAATTGCCCTTGGAAATCATATTGAGAAATTCAGTTTAAGCCTCACTTTGCCTGTTCGAATAGAATATTTTGCAATAAAAATAAAAATAAAACAATTGAATAAAAATTACAATAAAGATTCTGGCGGTCTCTAAAACCCTTGCCCTGCGAAGAGAGCCAATCACAATTCAGGCGCCGAGGTCCCGTGGATCTTCCAGGCATGCCATTGGCTGCGGAGAAGTGGTGTGTGGGGGGCGGGGCTTACGCTGAGCCGCGACTTAAGTAAGAACATATCCTGGTTGGAGCGTGATTGCGTAAAATGCCATGGAAACATACCTCGGGTCCAACCTATTTACCTTTTGTAGTACTGGTTACTCACGAAGTTATACCTCACGTGAGTAAGTTACTCTCGAACTTAGTCTGATAAGCCAGTAATCGCACTTCGTAGTATAGGCCTCTGATCCACCAAGTGTTGCCAGCTGTCTCCTACAGAAAGTAGCTGAAGTCGCCAGATGACACGTTAATTTGCATAAAAATGACATCATCAAGTCACGCCGCATTGGCGTTCGCAGACTCAGAATAAAAAATTATGAAATTAGAGGAAGGAAAGGAGTTTTGGAAGGTGAAAGGGATGATGTTTGTGTTCGTGTTCGTGTGTGGCTTCTAAAAGAAAGATCTGTGTTATATACATGAGAGGGATTTCTGTTTTACTTTGCTTAAAAATATAAATTCTTTTGCTTGTATTACAACTTGTTTTGTGAGTGGGTGATATCAACCAAGAAAGGTTTATGATTGGTCATCCCAGTTGATGTTGTCATGCTGCATGCACATGCGCAGATCATTCCCTTTGTGAGTGCCTGATCGGAAAGATGCAGAGCAGGCTGGGTCTCAGGTTATTCTGCAGGGAACATTGATGACAAAGTTGTACAGAAAGTAGCTAAGATAGGTCAAAAATGTTGCTAGGCGCTTTTTGGGAAAAAAAGTCATTAGAAATGGCGACAAAGTCGCTAAGTTGGCACCACTGGATCCACCTAATCAGCTCATGAACAGCCCCTTACTGGCCCGAAGTGGGTGTTTAAAGGGGACATATTATGCAAAACTCACTTTAGTAATAATAGGTCTACAGGCTATACAGAACATGTTCATGAAGTTCTTTGCACAAAATCACTCTCACATAAATAAATATCTCACCAGCTTTATTCTTGACAGTTTCAGTCCTTTTCAAAATGAGCCGTTTAAGGGCTCTGTGACTTTTACGTAAATAAGCTGTTGCTGGCCGTGGCCCCACCCATCCCATGCTTACGAAATGAAACAAAACGAACAAGCTAGTTCATACTTAACTACGATAGAAACACAAAAGTCAGTTTTGTGGAAAGAGATCATGGCCATGCAAAGATTAAAAACATTTTTATTTCTTTACATGCACTTCTGAAACAGCCCATATAAAAAGGCAACATAATTCTGGATGTAAACATCAGTAAAGTTTCCCCTCTACAGGCGAAATAGCGATATTTCAGCCTGGATAGCAGTATTTAAGGTGGAACGAAACCGACAAACATGGCAGATCTTCAACTAATCTAGTGGGCAGGGGCTCAACAGATGAGGGATGGTTCTCTGCAAATTTCCTTATTCTGACAGAATAAGGCAGCCGTCCATTTTGAAAGGGACTGAAACTGTCAAGAACAGAGCTGGTGAGATCTTTTTATGTGAGAGTGATTTTGTGCAAAGAACTTCATGAACATTTTGTATAGCCCATAGACCTCTTATAACTTGTTTTTTTTTTTTTTTTTTTTAAAGTGAGTTTTGCTGAATTTAACATGTTGAGGGAAAAAAGTGGCCTTTTGCAAAAGTTAGGGCACATTTCATATTAAAGCAAGTAGACAGAAATGACAAAAGGACACAGCATAAGGACAATGCTGGCTGAAACAAATGTGTGCATCTCCTGGAACAGAAATGTCAGAGGATGCAATTACCAATAAGATATTTTACAAAAGGTTTTGTATTAAATCTTTCATGTGTTGCACAATTTTAATTTGATGAACAGGAACTATTTTTTTGGGACAATAAACCATCTTTTACAGATAAAGAGTAGAAATGTGTACCGTATGTAAACCATTAATTACATATGTAGGTAACAGCTCACAGGCAACATAACACAACACTGCATTTAATACTGAACTGCAAAAAGCTGGTTCTTAATTTGCTTTAACTGTATGTCATGTTGCCTGCTGAAGTGTTTCTAACTACTTTTCCTGAATAGCACATCTACACTGCTGCATTAAGAGAGTAGCTTCACTACCTTTAATCATGAATACCACCTTGAAAAGCTACTGTTTCTAAGTAGTTTTCTCAAAACTGATAGCAAAACACTTGCAAGGATTAAAGGGCCCATGATCTAGTTTTCTTGCATTTGATGTATTTTCCTGAGATCCACTTAAGATGTTTTATGTGGTTTTAAGTATAAAAATTACTCCTTTTTACATGACCACTCTCTGACCTCTCTTTAGCGCCTAGAATGAAGCGGGCAGTCTCAGGGTCTCTTGCATAAACTGCATGTAAATGACACGTGTTCTGACTGGCTACCCTGTACTATGCATCATTCAAAAAGTATTCCAGGCTGAAACACTCCTTATAACTTCACCAAGAATGGGTGGAGCTAAACTGCTATAGACTAAATATAATGATTTAAACAAATGAATTAAAAGCAGGCAACTAAAAAGTTTTTTTTTTTAAATATCTTAATGTGCATGTAGGCAAAACATGGACATGGTATTGAACCTTCAAAAAACCAACACAAATTGTGATAGGGCCCCTGTAACTGTGACTTTGTCTCACAAAAAATGTTCAATCTCCAATCAAAGGCTAAATAAACACTAAGACGCAAATATCAACAAAAATCAAGAGTCACAAAGCCATCATAGCCGTTTTTCTGATACTTGTGTTTATTTGCATAATACCAACAGTTCACAACTCCTGTCTCTGGGATGCAGGAAAGTACAAAATTAACATTTATTTTTTTAATTTTTTTGCATTCTCTTTTTTGTGTCATTATGTGTGGAGAAGTAGAGAGAGATAAACACTCATTAGCTATTCATACGTTTTCAACATTAAGAATAAATTCCTCTCACTTCCCAGCAGTGTGAGCGAGAAAAGCGGCTGTGAGAGAGAACAGATCTGCCCCACCACCCCGGCTTTTCCCTGTGCTTCAGTAAAGAGACTGTAGGAAATGTCCAAAAGTGACATAAAAAAGGTCATAATAGTAGAATGCATCTGATGTTAAGGCTATAGTGCATAGTGCTGTTTCTGTGAGCGCTGTGCTTCGCCCAGTTGCATGTTCCTTCTGTTTTTCTACACCAGTGTAGCGGTACGGCGTCCAATCAGAGCACAGATCTGCGGCTTCGTTCAGTGCAGAGACATAATCCTACCCACGGTGCTGTGCACGTTGCTAATATTTGCACATTTGAGTTACTTGAAATATGGGTTAAATCGTAGCACGGCGAGTTTATTTTTTTTAGCCTGAAAAGCGTGAAAAGTGGAAGACGCTTTTGTACAGTACAAGTGCCTCTAATTTACCAACACAGGCAGGAGAGAGAGAGAGAGAGAGAGAGAGAGAGAGAGAGAGAGAGAGAGAATGCAGCAGTTTTTATAAGTGGGTAGTATATTTTCATCCTTATATCATTATAAAAATGTCAGAATAAAATACACTTCTATAGAAAGCCTCACCATTTTGGTCCCCTTCCAATAGTTTCTGTTCTTCACTTTTTACTTTCTTTACTTTACTTTTTTTCCTCCTTTTTTGTTCTTGAACCACTTCTTCGCTTACATTAAGTTCAATTAGAAAAATAGATCCAGAAACGATCCTAAGAGAGCACTGGAATGTCTCCTTACAAAAATATCATTCGTCATCTTTTTTTAAATCCCAGAGAAAGAACATGAAAAAAGATTAAATTTGGTCCTCGGCTGAGTGACAAATAGCTGTTGGAAGTGATTGTCAACAGAGTGTGTGTGTGTGTGTGTGTGTGTGTGTGTGTGTGTGTGTGAGAGAGAGAGAGAACTTGCAATGGCACTAACACAATCGTGTGTATCTCTGAGTTCCAGTGGACAGTGTCGTCCGTGTATATGTATGTGTGTATGTATGTCTGTATGTCTGTATGTATGTATGTATGTAAGAAACAGACTGCTGCAGTTCAGCACTGCAGGAAACCATGAGCTTCTGTTCACTCTTGTTTGGGTTCTGGGGTTTCGCTCTTGGTCTCACTCTCCTCATCACTTTCAATACCGGGGCGTGAAACGATGCGCCGCATGGTGAAGGGCAAATCTCCGCGTCTGTGAGAAACACAAACACACCACAGAGGATCAGTGTGTCTGCTGTGGAAGGGGGCTGGACGGGCACCTCAGCATACTACACATTGTGTGCTAAACATCACAGTGTACAGCAGGTTAGTGACACTTCATCACACCTCGTTAGGTCAGCCCAGCTTTGCCCTAACAAGATGTGATGAAGCAATGTTGCTGTGTCAGACACACAAAGATATAAACCATAGTCAAAATAAAACTCTCCAGAAAATACTCTGAAAATGCTTAGTACTAAAATATGCTATGTACACATTATACTGTTGTCAGATGGATATAAATACTATAGATAAATAAGTAAAAGCACTGCTGATGTAGTTTACTAGTTAACACATGGTGGTTCGGAGCTGTTTTCTATACCAAGTCCGTTATTCCCTCATAATACTGATGTAAGTATTGATACTGCACATGGTAATACCATTACATATGTAGTGACATAGGTAGTGATATTGCACATGATAAGACTATTGCACATAAACTATAGCACATAAGTAGTGACCTAAGGAACATAAATACTTCCAAACTATCAGTAGATGACTCTTCACAGAATGGGGCGCATTAAATGGAGCATAAATGTGTCAGTGGATGATGAAGTTGTGGCTTATGTCTGCATTACCTGAGTTTGCTCTTGAGAGAGGACACCTCACGGTTCATGGCATCCGCCGACTCGGTGGCATCTTCCAGCTCGCGCTGCAGCTTCCTGCGGTTAGCATTCGCTCTCTGTGCCTCCTCCTCAGCCTCCTCCAGCTGCCTCTTCAGCTGCTTCATACGGCTGTTCAGCTTCTCCGCCTGCAGGATCAAACACACAACCAGATCAATGCACTCTAATCTACATGTTCACACACGTAATTATAATCAATATGTGATTCTAATATTCATATAAAGGATTCATTTATTTGAACATATCACTTTTTTTTGTCAGTTTGTAAGCCTAACCTAATAAAAAAAAAAAAAGAAATTCATTGTTGTCACTGTAGTTTGTTCCAAGACTATACTTAATCAGCATTTGGGAAAACAGCCACAGGTGTAAAATCAAATACAATCAAAACTATCAGTAACTGGGCTGCTAAATTAATTGAAGGTCCAGTGTTGAACATCTCAGAGAAAACAGGGTGTGTCCTGTGTTTGCCATATTTGTGTTTTTTTTAAATTCAGTATCATGTCAAAGGAATTACACTGAAATTGTTGCAATGAATGGCTCTCTTAAGAACGGAATAAAATTAGATACACACCCCCGACAATGAACAGTAATGCGGAGGGTTTGACCTGGTCTGTATTCTCTATAAGTAATGTAAAGGAATGTACCGAATAAGTTCTGTATAGTGTTGTATAGGCTCTCACCTGGTCTTTGTACTGTTCCGAGTTGCGTCTCTCATCCTCCACCTGCAGAACAACCTCTTTCAGCTTCTTCTCCGAACGACGCACCAATTTGGATGCTGTCTGCCTCTCTCTAAACACAAGCACACAATAATTGGGCTTTGAGCCACTAGCTCCAGTGTGTATTTGTAATTCATTGGTTTTCTTTTGATTAGTAGTGTACACACACACACAAACAAACCCAGCAGTCACTAACATTACAAGTTTGTCAGGCACTTCAATCTTTCAATAATTACTTTCATTTTTGGGTTTCTTTACAGGGTTCCTGCATTCTGACCTGGTCTCAACATCCAGCTGTTCTTCGAGCTGTGCGATTTTGGCCTCCAGAGCGGCGATGGTGGCCTTATACTTGCTCTTTACTGTTCCCTCCATCTCGGTCAGTTTGAGTTTCAGCTCCTTGTTCTGGCGCTCAAACTGTGACCGGGCACCTTCCAAACGCTGGGCGGTGCTGCGCTCCGCGGTCAGCTCCACAGTGATTTGATCCACCTTAGAGAGGGAGAGAGAGAGGGAAATAGAGACACAGAGAGACACAAAAATGGTCATTAGCTAACTGAGCTGTTCTATTTAAATTGTATTTTTATAGCCAAATATGCACTGCTTCTCGTCTGAGCCTGTTTGGAGTTTTGGTATGGTTCCAACGCTAAAACATTTAATCAAGTATTGATCATTTAAAGATTTCATTTTTGTAGTTGAGACGTCTCCGTTGTGAATGGGGAAAGAGAGCTGAGGGCCGAGTTGCCTTAAGAATGTATACGGGAGCTATACATTGCGAGCACTGAGATGTCATGGCTAGGGCAGACACAAAGTGACAAACGCAGGGCAACAAATCAGTCTTGCGGCGCTAAAGACACAGCAAGCTCATGAACAGCCTTTAAAACATTAAAGCTAAGGTCAGTTATTAACAAACATTCAGTCTTTGGTTTGCTACTTAGAGAAATGGCAAACTAAAGACAAAATACACATAAAAAAATCCCAAAATCCACATCAGACACCTAGCAAGAAGATGCTAAGGTGTTTGTGCTCACCTGCAGCATGGTTCTCTTCAGCCGGTCGTTCACGAGCTCTGTGTTGCCCTGCTCCTCCTCCAGCTCCTCTTCCAACTGAGCGATTCTCGCCTCCAGCCGACGTTTCTCCTCCACAGCTAGAGAACTGTGAAGAATGAGGGAGGAGAGGAGGATAAGAGATGTTTCTCAGGAGTTTCCACTGATCATCCAACCACACTTTGAGTGATATCTGTATAAACATTCTAAATTAGAACTTTGTATGAGTCATTCAGATTTTCATGCTTCATTCAGTAGTTGTTGCTCTTCAAATTTAAACTGCAGTGGCCTGATTTATTCATGCTGGTTTGTGGATGCTGCATAAGAAAGATGATATTATAATTGGGGCATTTTTTTCATGTTTGTGTGCTCTTACGTCTTGCTGGCATGGTTGTTGATCTCGTCCTGCAGTTCGTCTCTCTCCTGCTGGGCCTGTCTCTTCAGTCGCTCCGCTGCAGCTAGTTCCTACACAAACACACACATTTTAGATGTGTAGTAAACACCGGTGAGAAAGAGAAAGTAAAAGAGAAAGAGAGAGAGAGAGAGCGATGAATAAAGGAATAGTACCTCTTGCATTTGGATCATATCTGCCTCCATGCTCTTGACCTTCTTCTCGTTTTCTTTGCTCTGGGCCAGAATCTCCTCCCTGGAGAGACGAGTGTCATCGAGCTCCCGGAGCAAGTCCTTCATCTGAGCCTGCACACACACACACACACACAAGCAATTTACATATGCTGTCAGCTGTTCTGAACATTATAGTCCAGGATGAACTGCACTTCTGTTTAATGTCACAACAGGCACACATAGGTCATGTTATTTAAGCTTATAATTTACATTAAATATTGCTAACTGCCTCTTGAGCAATATCATACTTATGGTGCAACACTAGTCACTCTGGAAGGTTTACATCCCATTCAACTATACTGTTACATTATTGTGTTGTCTATTTATTGTATTGTTTCTGTTTTGTTAAATGTTCCTATATGTTGCACCATGGCTCATAGAGAAACGTCTCATCACACAAAGCTGCTGATGACAAAGTAACCTCAAACTGTTTTTAAGATTCTGCACACCTGAAGTTTCTTGAGCTGTTTAAGGGCCTCGTCACGGTTCTTGTTGGCCTGGTCTATGGCTGACTCTAGCTCCTTCAGGTCTAGCTCCAATTTCTTACGGGCTGCCACGGCAACAGATCGCTGCTTCCTCTCGTCCTCCAGCTCCATCTCCATCTCCCGTACCTGGCAACAGAGACTGTATTACATACAATGCCCTGCACTCCAGTCACAAGTAGTGGCTGAGGTTGACAAAGAAATGAATACAGATCCTTTATTTGGAGTTGATAAAAGCACATTCTTTTTACTTCGCAAAGTCAGGATTAATACTCCTCAGCTGCGTACCTGTTTGACGAGCTGCCTCTTCTTCTCTTCTCCCATCTCGTCCCTGCCGGCCAGGTCACGTTCATATTGCGCCTTCATGGCTTGCATGTTGACCTCCAGCCTCAGCTTGGCATCCTCCGTGGCCTGCAGCTCATCCTCCAGCTCCTCCAGCTGTGTACGCATTTCCTCTAGCTGCTGCTCCATCCCACGCTTTGACTTCTCCAGCTCATGAACCTGAGGGTGGGGGTTGGGGGGGGGGGGGGGTAAAGGTAGTCAAGGTCTGCTGCTTTTGTTTTAGTCTAGTCTAATGGCGTCTAGGTTCCACAAACACACTGTTGTATACAGCTTATCGATCAGATGATTCGGTGCTGAGTACTGAACGTTGAAAGATTCGATTTACGTGGTCGAGTCACCTCCATCATGTATGGAAAGAGAGCAGAGGGGCGAGTCACCTTAACAGAGTATAGAGGAGAGAGAGCCTTGTGCCATCAGCTCACTATGCCAGTTTCAGCAGGCATAAAGACAAACGCAGAGCAAAAAAAATTTGTCTGGCAAAAGCCAAAGGGACAACAGGCTTATAAATGGCTTTTAAGACACTAAAGCATAATCGCACTTTGCATTTTCGCGCAGAAATACATTCTAGTTTCACTTGTTCACTTTTTTTTAGGATAATATAGCTAATAACTACAATAATCTTGAATTGACTTACTTAATAGACTTACTTAACAATGTATGGAAAACTATTACCTACAAAATTTGACAAAATAATGGGAATACTCATACAGGCAAAAACAGGCAAATTGTTTAAATTAAATTTGCCATACAAAATGATTGCATATAAGAGATAAAGTGATGAAATCACAGCATTTAGAAAGAACTTAGCCTTACGCTCTTTCCAACGTCATCCTTGGAAGAGACCAGGTCCTCCATCTCAGCCCTGAGTAGCTTGTTGGCTCGGTCCAGTTCGTCCTTCAGGTCACTGATAGTTTCGAGTTCGCGGGTCAGTGCAAGTGCCCGTGTTTCCTTCTCCCGAGCCTCAGCCTCAGCGCGATCACGCTCCTCTGCATAACGAGCCGAGATAGACTTCTCCTCTGCCAGCATCTACACACACACACACATACGCACACACACACACACACACACAAAACATGAGGCTACATTAAACCTCCAAATGGGTCACTGAAAATGACAGAATCTGCAAATTTCGCCCAAAGCTCATAGTCCAAACCTTAACTTTATGCCACTTTTGTGTTTGAAAGATTTTAGTTTTAATTTTGTGTTTTAAATTTGATGAAAATTTACTGTGGATGTGTGCAAATGTTTGTCATCCTTTATCTGTGGAGCAGTTTTATGGTAATAAATATGATCCAAAAAGGTTTTTTGCCCAAATTCCCCTTTTCCCTCCTTGCCTGTCCTTATGGGTCACACACCATTGGTATGTGCATTCATGTGAGAACTGGGTTTAAAATCCTTAGATGAAGAGACAGGCTGTTGCATAATGCTGTGAAATAATGGCAGATTGTGATCACAGACCTGGTCGAACTTCTTCTGTTTCTTCTCCAGGTTGGATACTATCTGCCGCAGGTGGTCCTGATCCACCAGCAGGTCGTCCAGCTCCTGCTGCAGACGAGTCTTGGTCTTGTCCAGTTTGTCGTAGGCTAGGTTTCTCTCATCCAGTCGTTGACTAACGCCCTCCAGGTCCCGCTGCAGACGCTTCTTACCCTCCTCAGCGTTTTCCAGAGCCCCTGCCTCAGTCTCTATCTTTTTACGCATTTCAGCCAACTACAGAGAGAGAGAGAGAGAGAGAGAGAGAGAGAGAGAGAGAGAGAGAGAGAGAGAGAGAGAGAGAGAGAGAG
>JBBIGA010000138.1:1247373-1258794 GCA_037576975.1 Alestes dentex | reverse complement strand
CACACACACACACACACACACACACACACACACACACACACACACACACACACACACACACACACACACACAGCAACAGTCCAGCACAACCAGAAGAAAGCAATAGGGTGAAAGGATGGGTGGAAGAGAGTGAAATGCAGGATGAAAAAAGAGAACAAAAAAGGAGAGAAAACAGAAAGATGTCACCTGGCTCAAAATGAAGGAAAGGAAAACGCTGATAAAAATAAGCTCTCTGACAACTCTGCACCTCTGAGAGCCAACGGAAAAGAAAAAGACAGAAAGAAAAGGTGCAAGAAAGAGAGTATGTGGGAGGAAAGAAGAGTTATTACAGAAAGAAAAAGAAAGAGAGAGAAAAAGAGACAAGAAGAAAGAAAGAAGGACAGAAATAAAGAGTGAGAGAAAGAAAGAGTGAGAGAACCAGAAGAGAAAGAGAGGGGAGAATGAAAAAAGAAGGAGAGAAAGAGAAAGAATGAAAAGAGACAAAATGAAGGAGATGGTATAAGAAATGAAAGAGTGAGACAAAAGAGAGAGAGTGAGAGAGAATATGTGAAAGAGAGGACAAACAGGAGAGAAGGGCAAGCAAAGGAGTGAGAGGGAGGGATGGACAGAAGAGGGGCAGAACAGAGGTACAGCAGACGAAAAAGAAAAAACATGAAAACTCAACACGGAAAATACACCAGTGGCATCAACAGCTTCTGTAACAAGCTGGCCATCAACCAACATTCCTCACAGCAATAAATAAAACAAACTCCGAAAACCTCTAAACATTCCCAAAAATAACCCTCCCCTTTTCAGACCCCTGATTCCTGCAGACATGCCCTGCCCTTTGGTTTATTTGCAGCTGGCAAAAATTCAAATTCACTCCCCCAAAATACTGTCTGGCGACTGAGACATGTGACCATCGCTGGTATGTACAAAAATATACACAAATTTGGTCCACTTTTAGCTAACAGTGTGTCACGTAGTATCAGAAATCAAATATGCAAGTCTATTACAGACTACGTATCAGCCCAAAGAGTGTGTTTGATGATTTGGAGTTTATCTACCACTACATTAACCTTGTAACTTCAGATCAAAACTAAAAAAATCAAACGTAAGTCACTTTGGCTGACAATATTCAACCTGAATCTGTATAAACTTGAGTTTTTGCCAAATCATTACTGATGCTTTATAAAGTTCTGAAAAGAACACTATTTCTCTTTGAGATTTGATTTTTTAAGCTGCTGGCTTTACTCACCGTCCTTCCACAGCTCAGACACAAACTTATCAGTGGACTGGTTGAGCAGTGAGGCCACGTTATCGTTCAGAGGATCCATGTTCTTCATCAGCCATTCATCTGCTTTGTAGTCCACCTGGAGGCAGGATATTAAAGTTTCAAGATTATTTGTTTGTCACATACATATTAATTTTGAAATATGGGGTACTGGGAATATTACTCTTAATGTTATGGAGATTTTTAAATTATTTTAAAAACATCTACAGTATTCTAGGCACTGACATCATATTAGAATGATCATATCTGCAATGACATTCTGTTACACTGATTAAGCAGCGCTATAAGTGTTGGTTCATCTTTACTACAGACTCGGGGGTGTGTTTACTTTGCCGGCGTAGTGGATGATGCAGAAGTCAGCCTCATCTTTCAGTTTCTTGGGTTTTAAGAATTTGGGGTGGGTGCCCTGCTCCTGCAGGACCTTCTCAACGAAGCTCTTGTCTGTGGCTTTGGGGAACCAGCACTCCTCATCCAGCAGAGCCAGGATACCAGGGGGACTCGCCTGGAAATAAGGGACAATGGAAATGACTACCACCACTTTCAGATGTGTAGCCTGATCTGATGACTATGCTCATTTCATATCTTTTCTTATCAGCTCCGAACAAGCTTAAATTACCAGTCCGATAAAGAGATCCAGTAGAAAACAGAAGCTTGAAAGCTGGCTAAGTAATGGCACTTTTCCACCAGCACGAGGAAGAGTGTGGCGTACAGTGAACAAATGTTTTTCCATTAGAAATAAAGTGACACATATCCGAGCTGCTCAACGGCAGGGCTAAAAACAGGCCACAGGCAAGCTGGCTGCATCACTGCTTTCTGATTGGTCGAAATGTCATCACAACATGGAAAGAAGCTATCATTTTTAACTGTCCGCGCAAAAAAACAACAATGGAGGAAAAAAAAAAAAAACAACAACAACTGGGACGTCGAGGAAGTACAAGAACTGCTATCTGTTTGGGCTGAAGATAAATTTCTATGACGCTAACAGATTAATCTTTAACTCTGAGAAATGCCAAGGTGCACCAGGACATCACTAACAATCAGTGAAAGTGAAATTGATCATTCTGTCATACGTGAACACAGGACACAGCGTGAACAGCACAAAATTCTTCCTCTGCATTTAACCCATTCACCAAGTGAAGCAGCAGGCAGCCAGGAACACAGCGCCCGGGGCGCAGCGTGTGGGGACGGTATCTTGCTCAGGGTACCTCAGATGTGCTTAGCAGTCTTGGGAATCTAACCCAGGACTTCTTGAGGGTGAGCGCCCTAACCACTAGGCTTACCAGCTGCCCACAAGTTAGCTGGGTGAGTTTTTTGTCACACAGCTAAACAAAGCTGGAAAAAACAAACTCTAACAACAAAAGCAGCTCTGATAGAAAAAACTTTCTGCAGGTTTGACTCCATGGTTGCAGTTTTGGGATGATGATCAGACGTAAACTGTGGGAAGAGAACTGCTCGTCAGAAACACTGTTACCGGGATGAGACACACTGGAAAATCAAAGTATGCTGCAACTTCCATGTCATCACAGTATGGTTTAGGTACGGCACAGTTTCTAGATACCAATGGCAAAGTGCTTTTGGAGATAATTGTGGGTGTATTTCTAAAGCACACTCACAGGTTTCTCAATGAGATCAATGCAGGGCTGCAGGTCCAGGCCGAAGTCAATGAAGCTCCACTCAATGCCCTCACGCTGGTACTCCTCCTGCTCCAGGATGAACATGGTGTGGTTGAACAACTGCTGCAGCTTCTCATTGGTGTAGTTGATGCACAGTTGCTCAAATGAGTTCAGCTGAAATAATAGAGAAAACAATAAAGACACACGCAAAAAATGCGACACACACACACACACATATATGCTCATTTTTAAACACTTACAAATAAATGACTTATTTCCAGTCATTGAACCTCTATATATGTATTACTGTGCAAATGTCTTAAGGCACTTCATATTTTGCTTTCAATCACCATACTGGTGCAAAAACACTATTTTCTGCATGTCAAAATGTCTTATCTTTGTCATACCGAGTAAATTAAATGAAAGAAATGGGAAGAAATGTTTTACTGCAACAGGCTACAAAGTGCCTAACCACTCGTTTAAGTTGCAAAAATGAAAAATTTCAAGTTTTTCAGTCTTCAAAACTACCTCGAAGATCTCAAAGCCAGCGATGTCCAGGATGCCGATGAAAGAGGCTCCCTGCCGCTTGGTCTTGTCCAGGGCTTTATTGATGCGCATGACAAGCCAGCGGAACATTCTCTCATAGGTGGCTTTGGCCAGAGCCTCCACAGCGAACTCGGCCTGCTCCTGTGTCTGGGCTTTCTGAACGTAGTCCCGGCCCACTTTGATACGTGGACTCAGGATGGCCCGGGTGAAGTCCGTCACATTCATGCCCATCAGGTGACACACTTTCTGGGCCGCTGGGGGGAAGAGGACAGGAAGGAAGAGTGAGAGGGGGTGGGATTAGTACTGTAAAAACCATGGATGAGATAAACTAGGCAAATTTACCCCCCAACCCAACCGGAGGAATTGGAACCACAGTAAAGTCTTGAGCCCGCCTCATTTATTTTGCCGACCAAAACCAATTGGTCAGTGAATTTTGAACCATGGAAGAAAGTAGTGTCAGAAATGCAGTCATTGATTGACATATTGCAATAAACTCATAAAGAATAACAAAAAAGCTTATAAGTAAATCTGGGGACAAATAATGGTATTGCCACAAGTTTGATCATCAGAGATTACCCAGCCATTCATGTCCTGGCTGCAAGACGGAGTAACTCTCCTTGCTCTCTCTGGGTGGGTACAATGGACCAATGTGTTGTTTAGGCTATAAATTTTGAGTCTTAGCCACATAAACAAACTAATAGATAAGTAAATAAATTTGGTCATGAAGCAATACAGAGACGGGAAGAGGATTCTGGGACAGCTTACCCGTGTCATCAGGCATGGAGGCCTGGTCAGAGTGGCGTTCTTTCTTAAAGCTCATGTTACCCAGCTGCAGTACTGACGACACCACCCGCAGCAAACCTGCACACACAAACACACACATACAAAAACAACTCAAATTTGAGACTAATGAGATTAATATTTATTACACAAAAAACAAACAAACAAAAAACAATATATACAAACTTTTCCATAAGTATACAGGAACCCCGTCATACCTAAACTAAACTTCGATGGCATGGAACATGCAGCACGCTTTTGATTGTACAGTGTATTACAGTATGTTTCTGACGTGGAATTCTCTCCCTACTGCTTATGGCCTGTCGTTCTAAAATTGCGTTCAAGGAGCCAAACCAGCATAAAGTTTTTCTGTCAGAGCTGCTTTTGATATTGTGGTCTTTTATTATATATCGTCTTGTTTGAGTTTCTACATTTTTTTTCTCACTGTCATTTAGCCATGCAACAAAAACCTAACCCAGCTAACATGTTAGTGATTTCCTGGCACACCTTTGCTTTTCTCACAGAGCTAAAGATAAAGTTGTTAGCGTCATAGAAAACTCACACTGAAATTTATCTTCAGCCCAAACAGATAGAGGAGCTTGTACTTAGTCTGTATCTCCATTGTTGTTTTTCATGCAGACTGTAAAAAAACAATGGCGTCTTTCCATGTTGTGATAGCATTTCGACCAATCAGAAAGCTCAGCTGCAGCCTGCAGCTCGGGTACAGCTCGGGTACGGGTCGCTTTATTTGTAAGGGAAAAACATTTGTTCGTGGTACAGCACAGTTCCTTGTCCAAGTGGAAAAGTGCCATAATAGAGCTGAAAGAGCTGCAATGCTTACCAATCTGCTCCTCCTCAGAGAAGCCCATGATGCGCATGGCCTCCATGGTGTCAGTGAACATGTCTTTGTCCTGTTGGCCAGGGATGGTGACGTTGCCGTTGGACAGGAAGCGGTACTTACTGTAGCCTTCAAGACACAGCTCAGCTGCAACACATAACAGACACTAGTTAGCAAGACACAAATAATATCTACATATAATATCTAACTGTGCTTTCTTGGGCCAACACTCATATTGTTGCACCACTCTGTAGCCAAACAAATAATATTTTAAAAAGAAATTTGAAAATAAGTCTCATCTTAAAGTATTAAAAATAGCATAAGTGATGTAGTTTATTAGCTTTTTAGATGTTCCCTTGTGTTTACCAATATAGTTAAAAGGCCCAGAAGTTATTTACATGTTTTAAAACTAACAGCCTAATTCTAAGGGGCGAAATGAGGATGTAAAAATGAACTATGACAGTTACTGGAATATAAAGCCACATAAACATCATTGGATATCAGAGAAACAAAATAAAATGCAAGAAAATGCTGGATACGGGCACTTTAAACCACTGTGCCAACTTCTGCATTCAGTTATACTTCGCCTTGAGAACAATAGGCCAGTGTGAACAGCCATCGCTGCTTTTTCTGGTCAAACAGTGCTTTCAGTGGCATGTTTTTGATTAAGAACAGACCTGTTGAAGCTCATCACATTAACTAACCACATCACAGAAGCGGCCAGTGTTGTAATTGGACCAGATGACTAGGTGTTACTAATGTGGTAATCCATGTCATACGCTCTTGTGCATTACAAAATCAACCAATTAGATTTGAAAAACAAATAATAATCTTTGCAAATACATTGTATTTATATACCCATAACACAGCTGTCAAATTAAACATATACAAGTTTTAAAGGTACTCATTTTAAACACTGTTAAAAATCCAAGACCTCCGTGAATGAGCTACAGTCATGAAGGAGTTGGACCCGCTGTATATACAGTACTGTCCCTTTTGGCTCATTATGATGCGTATAACAATGGCTTGGATGGAACACGCAGACACCGTTGTAGAGATGAAAACTGTAGATATTAACAAATTTAAGCATATAGGACAAATGTGATTAAATTTGACATGTTTAACTACACAAAATGATATGATTGATATGAACTGATTGTTTGAACTGATCGTCAAACTGATTGTTCACATCATTTATACTTTCTGTTTGGGGCAGGATAGAGAAAAAAAAACATTCTCTGGGTCATACTGGACTTTCTGAAGCCAAATGCAAAGAGAACTCACTGCGAATTTTGTCTCCTGCTCCAGACAACATGTAGTAGTAGACATGGAAGGTTCTCTCATCTCTGGCCTGGCGGATGGTGCGGGATTTCTCCAGAAGGTCTGAGGGTCAGCTTAGGAAATCACCACTGCCTTGGGAATCTACTAGCCTAAGACTCTACTGGCTTAGGAATCCATTACTGCCGAGCCCAGGAATTTATTAGCCTAAGAATCTACCAATGCCTTGGGAATCTACTAGCCTAGGAATCCAAAAGCCTAGGAACCTACTATAGCAGGAATCTATTACTGCCTTTGAAATCTAAGAACCTTAGAATCTACCACTGATTTGGAAATCTACTAACCTAAGAATCTGCCACTGTTTCGGGAACCCAGTAGCCTAGGGATTTACTAGCTGAGGAATCTACCACTGTCCTGGGAATCTAGGACATTGTTTTCTGCCATTGCTTTGAGAGTCTTTTTTGCTTTAGACCATTACTGTAGGAATCTATTAGCTTGGAAATCCACCATTATCTTAGAAATCCACCATAACTTTAGTAATCTTAGGAACCTAACTCTGCTTTGGAATTCGATTAGCTGAAAACCCTACCACGGGCTGGGAACTTACTAATTCCTTAGAAATCTTCTTGACTAGGAACAGACCAATACCTTGGAAATGTATTATCTTGGGATCTATTAGCCTGGAAATTGAAAACATGACCAGTAGCAAGACACTGAAAGGATACAGGTCTCAATGTTGGCTCCAACAATGTAACCGTTAACATCAAAGTTGATTCTGATGAATTTGCCCTGATGGAATATAAACAAGTTAGCTTATGCAAAGACAAAAAAAAAAACAAACAAAAAAAACGCTTCGGTAACAGTCCAACAGTTAGGGTAGCATTCTTACGAATCGTGATGAGTTGTCGTTCTTGACGGTTTTCGCATTACCGAAGGCTTCAAGAATGGGGTTTGCCTGCAATAGCTGCTTCTCCAACTCCCCCTAATGGCCACACACACACACACACAAATACAAACATACACTCACTTCAACACATGTTGAAGGTAAAGCAGGACTGGTTTTCAGAACTGGAACCCGACAAAATGGCTTGCAGTGACTTACCGTCTAACAGACTAGCTACAAATAGCATGAAAAACACACAATGCAGCAAAAAACGCACACAATGCAGCAATTCACACCCTCCACATATACACACAAATTACCAGTGAAATGTTAGTAGTCATGACACGATAAACCAACAAAACCAAACATGAGAATCCCTTCACCTTACAAGAAACCCAACATGATCCCAGACATCATGCACAGGAGAACTGTTTGTGTGATTGAACATTACATGCACATCATCCCACTTCCCTCATTCAAACGTACACATTTCAGCATATAAAGATCAAGAACAGCTGCTCAGTTTGAGAGTTGAAGGTCAAACCTGCTCAGATCACAAGTCACTGTGAGCAACATCTTATCTAGAAACTGTTTCCCAACCACCGCGTTTCGTCCTTGTAAAATAAGCTGCTTCAATTCTATTCACT
Organism: Alestes dentex; assembly: GCA_037576975.1. NCBI lineage: Eukaryota > Metazoa > Chordata > Actinopteri > Characiformes > Alestidae > Alestes > Alestes dentex. Next base: position 1,250,936 of record JBBIGA010000138.1, on the reverse strand, counting down.
GGCAGTCTTTAACATCTACTTCAAAAAGCAATTCAACATCATCCTGGTCCTGGAAGAACTAGTTTTAAGTCGGTTTATTTGCTTAAAATTCAACTCATACTATAAATATTCCACATAAAAACATAGCTCATCTATAGAAGTACAAGCAGGCTGATTGAAAAAGGCTAAAGAGCTGTAATGTTAATCTACATATTTATTATTATATCACTTTTTGCTCCCTTAAAGTGGCTCAGAATTATCAGCTAGATTGAAACAGACACAGCAAAATGCAAGCGATGCATTTTCCACATTGGCAACTTAGTTTACAAATTAATCATTTTATTTATTAATTTATTTTTAATAGTGAAAGTCAGGGGTATCCAGCTCTGGTACTGAAGGGGCCAGAGCCAGCAGAAAATGTGGGGACCCTCTAACACCTGCTAGCTGAAAATAATTTTTTGATTCTAGCATAAGAGATTAGTCTACCAGTTAATGATCAGTTAATTGACTAAATCAAGTTGTTTCCTCATTTACGTTTCAACCCTTACCTGAAATGAACATCACTAATGAAACAACTGCTGTAGTGTGAGTACCTGCTAAACTTTCTACCTGCTGATTTGAATCAGTTTTGCCTGGGCAGGACAGTCCTCACACTGTGTTGGCCTAAGCTGGAGCAGGAGAGCCCCTGCACCGGTCTGCAAAAGAATACTTCATTCTATTCCTCCACTCAGGAAGGAGGGTACAGGAATCTACAGCTTCATTAGCATTTTTTCAAACCCTGATATACCTGAGTTACCCTGAACTAGCAAGGCCCTTCAAAGTGAGGTAAGCCACGCTGGAAGCACAATTTGCTAAATCCATCAATCACACCATATTTTTGTTCAGAGAGCAAACACTACAATACAGCCAAAACCAGGCTGTGGAGCACAAAACCCAGCAGGAGGAACACGCAGAACCCTGGCTCAACATTAGAATTAGTACAAGATGTTAGTACTTCATCATAACAATGCTATGCCAAACGCCCTGAAAACCCACCAAGACTGATTTTTAATTTAGTTTACATCAGTCTTACATCAACACAAATGAGTCATATTTACACAATTTCCCCTTAACCCTCAGTGTCGATCAGCCGAGACATGTTTGAGGTCTGACGTTCATCCCTTAAGTCCTACACTGGAGCTACAAAGCTAATGTGGCTCTTAATGGAGGCTTTTCTATATCATCCTAAATCACCACACGCCAGCCATAATGTGGGTAGAGATGTTTGGTGATATCTAACAGGCTTGTGCGAGTGGTTTATGACACGGTATGACACACTCCTACGGACCAAAATGGACCTAAAAAACCCCAAACTTATCTTGGCTAATTCAACTGAATTTGAGGGAAAAGGAAAAATGTGCAAATTTGATTACATAATGTGATGTGGTTGTATGCAGGTGTTTAGGCACCCCAAATCACCTTTGTTTTGGCAGATTTTCTGTGTGCACGTCCTCTACTGAGAACACACTTCTGCCTTTTATTACAGCTTATTTGCTGAATTCAACACACTATTATAATTTTTCATGTTAAATTCAGCACATAAATAGCAACTGTGTGGTAAAATGGCAGACAAAATATAATATTTACATGTTACCTGTGGAAGAAGCCTGTTTATTTTCACTCAATTCATTACAACATGTCATTTGATCAGGAGTGATCAAATTTTGCACATGACTGTATAATGCAAAATAGCAGTAAAACACCAATATACCAATATACTCTCTCACACACACACACACACACACACAAATACACACTTGTGGCTGCAGAGTCACTTCACACACACAAACAGAGCAAGCACATACTCACACAGCAAACACATACCCAGCATATACACACTCACAGAGCAAGCACACACTCACACAGCAAGCACACATTAGGCACATGTGGACACACCGTCAGGTTCTGGCAGCGGTCAAACCCGACTCGACCCTGCAGATGAACAACCAGACTGGACAGAGATGCAGCTGCCCATTCAGACAGACACTGACAGGAGTAAGGACCTGCTGCACTAAAGCATTCGGCATGTCAGTTACTGTTAAAAAGTGTAGCTCTCTGCCTTCAGTACGATAAAACCCATTTGGCTGCCGATAAATGTACCCTGTTCAAAGGTGCCCGTCCGGCGTAACTGCTTTCAGACTGTGATGAAACATTTGACTCAGAACTGCAGAGGAGTATAAAGCATCTCAGAAAACTTAAATGATAGTTAAAATAATATAGTAAAAATAAAAATAGATATTATTAATCTAATAACTAGTTCAAATTCCCAAAATATATATTTGAATTGAAAAATGAAATGATCACAGATAATTATATATTTACAATTTGCAAAATCTAGTAGGTCTAAATAACAGATTAGTTTATATTTACTTGGCTTATAATATTTAAATTCACATCATTAATTCATAAAAGTATTAAGATTTATTGATGATAAACAATTCCAAACCTTCAAACAGTAGTACCAAAGGCTTTAGTAAAGCAGGCTGTAAAAACAACTACTACTAATGGACAACATGCTACATTATTTGTGTCTCATAGCCAATGAACCAATTAAAACCTATCATTAATTACAGCAATAATTCCTCATTTATTCCCCATTCATGTCAGTCTGAACAGCATTTGCTTTCTGCATTATCACGCTCTCAGTTTACATGACAATCCATATGACCAGCTAGCCCCCTAGATAGCACATACCAGGGTAAAGAGACAAAGGGAGTGAATGAGTGAAAGAAAGAGAGAGAGTGTGACAGAGAGAGAGTGTGAGAGAGAGAGCAAGAGAGAGTGAAAAGAATGTGTGTAACTCACATGAGACAGGACCGAGCTGTTCTGTTGATGAAAAAGGGGAAAAAAACATAATTCAAACTCAAATGCTAAAGTAAATAGAGAAATTAAAAAACCTCTCAAGCCGAAGACCCAAGATGTTGCCGGCTGTGAGACCAACGCATCTTCACTGGCTTGAATACAAAACTTAAATATCTCTTTAAAAAAAACAACAAAAAAAACCCATACAAGTCAATATGTACAGCTGTATGCAAAAGTTTTGGCACCCCTGGTTGTTCTGTTGACTTGTAAACAAAAGCACGACATCATCAGAGAGCAGACTTTGACAGACTGAAAGAAAACCTAATACATGGTTTGTGCAAAAGTTATGGCACACATCTTATATGTTTTACTTTTTTCCTCCTAAGACTTACTACAATATGCATTCAACTGTACATGAATAAACATATAAAAAAAAAGAACATTTGTGAGCTGTGTAGGTTATGTATGTACATGTAACACCAACACACTCACAGGCTAAATGGTGTAAAAGGCTAGTCTAGGAGGTGGTGTGAGAACATATGGGAGTGATTAGCTCTCATTGTGAGAGAACCATGTAGAGCAATCACTCTTGGAGCAAGTCCTTATGGACTATTGCAGGGGGCTGTTTGCAGACCAGTTAAACAGTCTCACACACAGACCCTCCCTCCCTCCCTCCCTCCCTCCCTCCCTCCCTCCCTCCCTCCCTCCCTCCCTCAATCCCTCACTCCCTCACTCCCTCACTC
>JBBIGA010000138.1:1220607-1240303 GCA_037576975.1 Alestes dentex | reverse complement strand
TCAAGATTCAACAGGGGTTTCCAAACACCAACACCCCCTAAAAGGACGAGACTTTGCAGCACGCAGCAACCCTGCCCTGGCCCAAACCCCGCCCCCACGCCAAACCCCGCCCCCACGCATAGACCGATGCGTCCCCCTCACATTAAAAATGCTTCCGACACCCCTGCCCAGAAGTAGAAAAGTAGGACCTTTCTGGTCTAGATTTAGTCTGTGCTTGTGGTATCTACTTGGCTGTTTCTTCATCTGGTAAGCTAGCTTGAGTTTCTTCTGTTGCTTAAATGTTATTTTTGCTGTCCACTTAGATTTCATTTGTTCCAGACTGCTACTTTGTTTGTGGTGTGCTTTTTGTTTGTTGGCTACCTTTGTCCCTGGTAGGGTTAGCTTCATTAGCTTCATTAGCTTAGGAAAGGAGAAACGCTCCGTCTGTGGCGGTTACACTTTCGGGGAAGGGATCCTCATACTTTCAGTTACTTCAGTCAGCTAAGAATCCCTCTTCTTTTATTTTTTGTTAGTACTCCAGAAAATGTGCTTCACACATGTACTTGTATGGGTGGTCTAGTGGGTAGGATACTTGCCTCTGGACCAAGAGCTCGTGGGTTCGAATCCTACTTTCAGCATACCTGTATTGGGTACCTGAGCAAGATCCTTATCCAGAAGTTGTTCAAGTGAGACTGCCCCCTGTATTTAGGGAATGGAAGTCACTTGGATAAAAGTGTCTGCTAAATGTACCTGTTCACATATCTTACAGTCCAAGAAAATACTTTCCCCTTTGGCATGGGAGAAATCATAGTAACCTCTCTCAGGTGCTTTTTCCTCCACAGCCTCCTACAGTGGTTCATGGTGGTCTGTGGAATTGCCAGTCCGGCACCAAGAAAGCTGACTTCATCTCCGGACTGGCGTCTCTCCACTCGTTCAACTTCATGGCCCTCACAGAGACCTGGATCACACCGGAGGACTTCACTACTCCAGCTGCTCTCTCCTCTGCCATGTCCTTCTCCCACTCTCCTCGCACTACAGGCAGAAGAGGAGTGCAGGTTTGCTTCTCTCGTGTAGATGGCATTTTACGCCTCTCAGTCTTTCCCAGCTCAACAGTCATTCCTTTGAATTCCATTCAGTACTATAACATATCCAACTAAGCTCTATGTCATTGTCCTTTATCACCCACCTGGCCCTGTGGTTGACTTCATCGATGAACTGGACATCCTCCTGAGCTCATTTCCAGTTGATGATTTTCCACTCATCCTCCTTGGGGTCTTTAATCGTCTCTCCGACCCTCAAAGCAGGCAACACAAGTCTCCTCCGACCCTCAAAGCAGGCAACACTCTTGACTTAGTATCAGCCGGATCACTTCCTTAGTTCAATATATTGTCCCCTCCCCTACATGTTTCTGACCATCATCTTCTATCTTTCAAATTTCCTCTTCAGACCTCATTGTCTCATTACCCACGTGTAACACCTACGACTACCCTAAAAAATCTCTGTCCTCTTCGTGACCTTTCTGCAGCCGTTGATACGGTTAACATCGGTCCTTGGACCGCTTCTCCTTTCTCATATACTTGTTCTCTTGGGGATGTAACACCTAACATGGCTTTTGCTACCACTTTTGTTCAGACCCTCTCTTTCCCCACAGTGACGATCAGGTCTCGACACGCATCTCAGACTGCCTGGCTGACATCTCCTTTTGGATGGCTGCCCACCATCTCAAGCACAATCCCAGCAAGACTGTACTTCTTTTCATCACCCAGCCATGACCTAACTGCTTCTTTTGAGAACTCGATTATCGTCCCCTCAAAGAAGGTAAGAAATATTGGTGTCAGGACATACAGATACCTTCCACTGAAGGTAACGAGACCACTTCAGCTCACCACTTCAGGGTTTATTAGGGTATGTAACTTAGCTAGCAGTAGCTTGGTTAAAAGCAGATGTTGATTTAAGTATAGCTTACAGGTATGAAGAACAGATGTGGACTACTTGAGCACTGATGTATGTCGGTCTGGATAAGAGCGTCTGCTAAATGCCATAAACGTAAATGCCATAAATGTAAGAACAAGTAACAAAAACACATACAAAAATGGGGGGTCCAGGGTACACGAAAACACATGAAACAACAACACAAGACAGTCCAAAGGATAACAAGAATGGGGGCCTGTTCCATGAAACAGGATTAAGGGAAAGTCTGGCTTACTTTCCCTTATTTTCCCTTGAAATAAGACAGACTTTCACTTAATCCTGTTTCATGGAACAGGACCCAGGAGTACAGCAGAAACAAAAATAAACAGATTTAACCAAAACATAAGATCAAATTCAAAAGTTTTGCAAAGAGCAGTGTGACAACAGTGTTAACCACACTAAAGATTGTTACAGCCTGGACTGTTTCTGAATAAGTCAGGACAGGCAATCAGAATAAACAATAACCTACCTTTTCAAATTAGCTTAGAATTCATGACAGTGTTCTGTTGTGCGGTTCTTTGTTTTGTTATTGGGGTGTTTCATCATCTTGTTTGATTGTATTTGTCTCTCGTTTATTCCTTTATATTTCTACCATTTGTAAAGTGAGTATTTAGAAAAATTTGTATTTATAAAATGAATGCATTATTATTATTGTTATTATTATTATGATTATTATTATTATTATTATTATTATTTATTATTATTATTATTATTATTATTATTATTATTATTATTATTATTATTATTATTAATTATTATTATTAATAATAAAACCATTTACATTTTACAGTCTCAAAGGTGTAGTAACAAAGGCAGGCCTTGTAAGGAACAAAATTGGCCCTCCAGGACTGAAGTTGTGCACCCCTGGGATTAACAGAGGTTGGAATATGGTTGTGTAAATTGGTCGTGTTTTTGGTGCATTAAACAGCACACATTTTGTCGACCCATGGGGGAAAAAAAACAAAATACAAGAATAATGTAAGGTATGGGCCCTTTAAAATGGCGAGCTCACTGGACTTCAGAAGGGGCATGGGGCAAGAGTTGAAAAAACAGATAACAAAATATGAATAAAGAAGACGAGGGGTTTATAAACATTATTATATAACATGTTTATAACATATATTTTGTTACTAAATTACATGCAAATATTTAATTCAATTTTATTTATATAGCCCTTTTTACAACCAAGTTGTCACAAAGCAACAAAAGACAAGGTCCGAGCCCCTGGTGAGTAAGGCAACAGAGGCAAGGAAAAACATCCTCAGCTGGAGGAAGAAACCTTGGGAGGAACTGAGACTCAAAAGGGGAATTCATAGGTGGACAGGTCGATGCCAAGAGACAGAACTCCACAGGTTGATGCAGTGAGACAGATAAGAGAGAGTTTATGAGGATAAATAAAGAGAAGGCCTTCATTAACAAGCTTATTGACAGATAGGCCACCAATGGCTAACAGAGTTGGTACTGCTAAAAGTCCATAGAGGTAAATTTTGTTGGAAGAGTAGCTGAGAGAGAGTCTGTTGTCCATAAACAACAGAAACAAGAACAACAATTTCCGGCAAGCTTTAAACAGCAGTTGCCCTTGGTTGTCGAACCAGTCGTGGGCATTTTGGCATGGAGCCCCACGATTGCAGGCCCAGGTAGGTAGGTGACCTGGGGTCCCATAGTGATCAGTCGGGCTAGACAAATGTGCAGCAGTTCCCCTCGGACAAAAACAGAGAACAGAGTTAGTTCTGTTTAAATTTACAGATAATTATCTGTAAGGAGTGCAAGTTAAGACTCTGACGTACCTTGCTAGTGAACGTGAGGAGTGGCAGGGCGACAGCACCAGCATCCCAGTTGACTTGAATTCTCTGTGCCCACCACCTCCCAGCTCTACACTCTTCATCTGGCAGGAAAAAAATATTTACAAAAAGCCTGACTAAACAAGGACTTAAAAACTGAGAATGTTTCTGAGTCCTGAATGTTATTTGGAATTGCATTCCAGAGTTTGGGGGCTATATATGACACTGTTCTTCCCCCTGCTGAAGCTTTCATAATTCTGGGGACAAGTAGTCAGCACTTTGAGATCTGAGTGAGCAAGGAGGTTCATAGTAAGAAATTAGTTCACGGAGGTATTCAAGGCTTTATCTGTCATTAGTAGTATTTTATAATTAATTTATATGCGTTGAGTAAGAGAAAGTTATGTGACATCCAGTCTTTTATATCTTTAATGCAGTCCCCAATCTTATTTAATCTAAATTTATCATCTGGGTTAGCAGAGATATAACGTTGTGTATAATCTGTGTAGCAGTGGAAGATAATCCAATGTTTCCAGATAATCATCCCTAATGGCAACATGTACAAAATAAATGAAAGAGGTCCCAATACGGAAACTTGTGCGACACCATATTTTAATTCAGTGGGGATTTTAATTAATAGGATTCCCTGTTAATTCTTACAAACTGATAGCGGTCGGTCAGGTATGATCTAAAACAGGATAAGGCGGTTCCAGTGATTCTGAGAATGTTTTCTAGTCTGTCTAGTAAAATAGAGTGGTCAGTGGTGTCAAATGCCACACTAAGGTCAAGCAGAACTAGCAAAGAGACTAATCCTTTATCAGCGGACAGTAAAAGATCATTTACTATCTTTACTAAGGCTGTTTCTGTGCTGTGATGAGGCCGGAACCTAGATTGAAATTTTTCATATAGATAAGTTTTTTTTTGTGTGTAGTAATGAACATAACTGTTGGGCCCTGACTTTCTCTAAAATCTTAGATAAAAATTGAAGATTTATATTTTAATAACTGCTAATTTAAAGATTTTTGGTTGATAACCAATGCTAAGTGAGGGCTCATTCATTTCTAGAGGGCCACATCGATTGTCCTCACAGGCCAGAGCTGAGCAGCACTTGTTGTCTCCACTAGCTTTGTAGCTTCAGTGCAAAACTTTCAGTCACCAAATATTTTTTTTTTTTGCCACTTTCAATACTCAGACATCAGCAGTAGAGGGAGCTCTGCCATCTTTACATATACACTGATCAGCCTCAACATTAAACCACTGAAAGGTGAAGTGAAGAACATTTATGATCTTGTTAAAGTGGCAAATGTCCAGAGATGTGATATACTAGTCAGCAAGTGAACAGTCAGTTATTAATGTGTTGGAAGCAGGAAAATTGGAGAGTGTAAACATCATAGTGATTGTGACAAGGGCCAGGTTGTGATAGCTAGATGACTCAGTCAGAGCATCTTCAGAACAACGAGTCTTTTGCAGGCCTCCTGCTATGCAGTGGTCACTACCTAACAAAGTTTTCCAAAAAAGGATAAGCAGTGAAGGTCATGGGCACCCAAGGCTCACTGACACATGTGGGGAGTAAAGGATATCCCATCGATTTGAACTGCTATAGCACAAACCACTGAAAAAGTTCACTCTGGCTCTGATAGAAAGGTGTCACAGTGCATGCTGGGTATGGAGCTGCAGACTGGTCAGTGTGCCCATGCTAACCCCTGTTCACTGCTGGAAGTGCCAGAAATATGAGAACAAGAACTGCATCAAAGGAAGAAGGTGGTATGAGAGAGGTATGACCAGAACTTCATGTGTGAGTGGGCATTTAGCTTATATCCATCCCCTTTTTTGTAGGGGGGTCAAATAACAATAACAACTTAGTTTTAACTTATAAAAGCAAAAATTGTGGCAGAAATTGTAACCTATAGTTCAATAAAATTAACAGAGGCAATGTAGAATTACATTTACAAGGTAAATATCAATACAGTCAAATGTGTATAACATATGACAGCATGAACAGAAATGTGGCTTATTGTAGTCATAAGGGAGGCTACAGGAGATCAGCTTCCAGTATTTAACCTGGATGTTATCTACAGGACCGGTCTGTGGTTACTCTTGGCAAATTCTATAATAAATTCATTCATGTCTAGATTTTCTGTGATGTTTTTCTCATGTGCCAGAATGACTAAATTTCTCTTCCTTGAATATTGTCCTTTGTGGATTTTTCACGGAAACCGCAAATATCCTCCGCATTTTTTTTCTTTTTTGTGGCAATATATAATTTTCCATGCATTTTAGTGCTAAATTAAGAAAAAAATAATTTACTAATTTTGTAACAATGTAAATTCAGTTAAATTTGCATATAAAATTTTTACTGTATTTTTATTACTGTAAAATTAAATTATTACTGTATGTACCCTGCTTATACCAAAGAAACGCTTGCATGAATTACACTACAGTTTATATAGGGATAACATCGGTATTTTACATTCCAGCACTGCGGGAGACAGTTTGGGGGCATACTTAGGGTTTACACTATAAAAATAGGTATTTTTAGGCATCTCAATTTGCCACATCACAAATTCACGGTTTTTCACAATTTGCGGGTGCTCTGGGAATGTAACCCCCTGGGAATTTCTGGTGTCGACAGTATTGTGCAGTATTGTTCGCTGGAGTGAAGTGAGAATGCAGTGCGCCGTGCTCTGTGTTGCTGGCAGCTGAGCTGGGCTCAACCGTGGAGCCAGCAGCTTGTTTTCGCAGAGTGGGCACGGCTTGTCATGCCTGCGTGGTCATGCCCTCATGGTATGGTCTGATGGATCACGTTTTCTTTTTCATCACGTGGACGGATGGGTGTGTACAGCACTTGCCTGAGGAAGAAGATGAGGAGGTTCAGGCAGTGTGATCCTCTGGGTGATGTTCTGCTGGGAAATCTTGGGTCCTACATTCATGTGGAAGTTACTTTGACATGGACCACCTACCTAAACATGGCTGTAGACCAAGTTCACCCCTTGGAGACATTGTTCCCTAATGACAGCGGCCTCTTTCAGCAGGCCTCTTTCGTGCACTACTTCAGTGCAAAGCTTTTTCAAGTTTCAGAAACATGTCAGATGGACGTGCTGGACAAACTAGTCTGATCCATTGCGGCCCCATCTCACAACTTACAGGATCTGCTGCAAATGTCTTGGTTCAGAAACCACAGCGCCTTCAAATGTCTCGTGGAGTCTATGCCTCGATGGGTCAGAGCTGTTTTGCCGGCAAGAGGGAGACCTGCACAATATTATGCGGATCGTTTTAATGTTATGGCTGATCATGTCAGAATGTGAACAGAGGGGAGCTCTGTGTGTTTTATGTGTGTGTGTGTGTGCGTGTGTGTGCATGGAGACAGAACATACACTCCTCAGTCCGCAGTACCCGTTTAACATGGTGATTGGACTGCGTGTGTGTGTTTGTCATTTCTGCCCCTGTGTGTGTGTTTGTGAGAGAGTCGCTCCTCCTCGCCCACCAAACAAACAAGGTGACGGAAATAGCAAGGATTGCTGGGATGTTTGTGGGGTCCCAGTGGAAAGAAGTGATCGGAGGGAAACAAGGCTGCTCTGTGAGACACCTCTCTCTGGGGGGGAGGGGGTTTATGGGGTGGGGCGGTTGGGTTGGGTACTAGGTGAGTGGAGAGGTGGGATAGGCTGGATTAGAGGGAGTGACTGTGGCTTTTCTAAGGGAGGGAGCGAGCAGGACTTTACCAGTAAGCACACCAAAAAAAAGAAGATAAATAGATACTGCTGACCTGAATCACTACTACTCCTGACATTCAGCTATGATTTAGCTTTTTAGCATAATATTAAAAGATCATGAAAATTATCCCTTTAATGTAATTGATCAGCCAAGTCTGGTTTCCTACTTATTTTGTCTTGGAGCTACGAGGCTAATGTAGCTAACAAGAAGGTACAGTAAATCTATAGCAAAGTGCTAAACACCACACCTAAATCATCACACACCTCAAAGAGTGTCGAGTTGTTCATTCGTGTCTAATAGGGTCACCAACCCAATCTCACGACTTTTTGTGCTGCTGTCTCGAAATACAATTTAATCAAAATACATGCTGCAGTCATGATTTAGGGCTTTTTCGTGCTAGGTCAACACGTCCCTTTTTTGTGGTAGGACAGTGCTTCACTACCCTATGTAGTGTAATGCGCAGTGCGTAACACCGCCAGTATCTGCGCTAACTGGTGACTGTATTGTTAGGTTTAGGGTTAAGGTTAGGGATAGGGTTAGGGACTTTCCCTATCTCACGGCATTTCAACCTGTTTAAACTGCTTTGCAAACAAAAACGATAAGGAATCAACTCATTATTTCTCTCCTACTGTCCCTCAGTCACCAGTTACCACTGATACTGACGGTGTTACGCAGTGCGCATTAAAACACATAGGGTAGTGAAGCGTTGTCCTAGCACGAAAAAGTGAAGCGTTGTCCTAGCATGAAAAAATGCCCTAAATCGTGATTGCAGCACGTATTTTGATTAAATTGTATTTTGTGATGGCTGCACGAAAACTTGTGAGACCGGGCTCGGCTCACATAGGCCTATGTGGTTTCTGGTGTTTGTTTTTTAGTGTCCTTCTTTGCTTTTGTCTGTATGTACAGTTTCAGGCTCTTTTTTTCTTGTTTCCTTCTTTACTTTTGTCTAGCTAATGTAGCTAACAAGTACTTAAACCTGTAGCTCACTGATTAGCATGGTGCTAAACACCACACCTAAACAATCACCTCACAAACAGCATTGAGTTGTCCACAAAAATGCAAAAAAATCTGCCTTTAAAGAATGGTTCGGTCTGAAATCATATTTACATGAGTTTCCTCTGAGCCCTGATGTAGTCTACAAACCAGTGTCACGTTTCGCAGACTAAGGACGCACTGGTAGGCACAGGAGGAGAGTGGAATCATAAAGTCTTTAATTCAAAATAAGGTTTCAGTGGCACACAGCCTAGTAACACAAAAGACAAAGTTCGCAACTCAAACTGGACGTGAGCGTCCCTTCTGTTCTCCCCAGCTCTCACGAATTACACCACTCTCCTCGCTTGGTGGGAATGTCCCGCCTGGCAGCACTTCTGAGGTTACACCTGTGGACATGGGGAAAGGAGTACGGAAACACACACATACAGTCAGAACACAAGCACTCGGCCCAGCACTCCCGACCCAGCTCCTAAATACTTTTTCTTCAAGTTCAGGGAATCTCCGCCTGAACTGTTTTTGTGACCACGCACTATTTCTGTGGTTTGGCTGGCTTTTAAACCCCCCCACACACACTCACTCAACCACCAATCACACAACACAGACTTTAATTGCGAAGTTTAGGACAAACACAAGACAGGTGGACCTGTCGTTTGGCACTTAGCAACCCCGCCGGGCCTATATTACTATCGCACAATGCACCTGGGCTGCTAGGTACCACCCGACCATACATACTACACTCCCAGTCACTCCTCTCTGTGCCCAGATCAGTTTCTCTCCTAATATTCAGGTGACAAGCTCCTCTGAAGGCACGGCTGAACCAAGCTTGGTGTGACAGCCAGGACATGTTTAGCTTCTGCAGTTTAGAACTGGACCTACAAGGCAAATATTGCTAACACTAGAAGTCGATAGTCACCCAATTCCTTTGTGTTTACATGTCCCCAGAACTTCTATCAACTCACTCTAACTTTTTCCAGATCTTTATTAAGGTGGAGCAGATTTGTGGATGCTGTTTAGGTCTAGAATTGCTTACTGTAAGCTGTAAAAATTAGCAAAACACAATGTAGTATGCAGTTTAGCACAATGCTAATAAACCTCCTTTACTTATTAGCTACATTAACCTCACAGGTTAAATGCAAACTTGAGGAAACATAACTTGGCTGATCAACATTTGGGTTTTTCGTATATATTTTTCACCAAAAAAATCCTTAAATTATTGCAGGATGGTCGTGGGGTGCCACATTAAAGTAGGTTGAACTGTGTCTTGGCCTGTGCTCTTATTTCCTCTCCTCGCTTTCTTTTTTCTCATCTCCTCCCTATTCAGGCCTGCATGATAAAGCTGGCTCACCATCCCTCCGAAGGATGAGGTGTCAGCCACCAAACAGGTTACACACAACACAGACAAAAGGCAGAGCCTCTGCCTCGGTGGACAGAAGACCAGGTGTTCACTGTGTATGAATGAGGCTTGGCCAAAACTCAACAGCGGGTTCTCCTCCACCCCCTATGATTTATATCCACACACACAATGTAATATGAAATGAATGCAGAGTGTTTGAGGCGATTATTAACCTGGTCAAAACGATAATTTACACTGTCCTACCCAAATAGAGACAGGTTTCATATAAAAGATTCTTCAGAGGGAGCAGAATGTCTGCTTTGCATTAAAACAGATTCTGACCTCATGTAATGAATCAAGCACATATATATAAAATAAGCACTTAATAACATAATTATATGGACAAAAGTACTGGAACGCCTGACCATTACCCCAACAGGGACTTTAATTACATTGCATTCAAATACAAAAACTTTAATATGGAGGTGGTCCCCCTTTTGCAGCTATAACAGCTTCCACTCTTCTTGGTAGGCTTTCCACAAGAATATTGAGTTTTTCTGTTGGAATGTGTGTCCACAAACACACACACACACACACACACACACACACACACACACACACACACACACACATACACACTTTATATAGGTCCTCCTCGTGCCACCAAAACCACTCTGTGATAATTCTCAAGCGATTCCTGAAAGGAGGTATTCTTCCAACATTTATTCCAGCATGACTGTGCCCCAGTGCACAAAGCAAGGTCCACAAAGACATGGTTGGATGAGTTCGGTGTGCCTTCCATGTTTGGATGAGTTCGGTGTGCCTTCCATGGTTGGATGAGTTCGGTGTGTCTTCCATTATCTTCCTGGCTTGTCCTGGCTGGTCCAGCACCACTTGGTGTAGATTGACTGCAGGTCAGGAAGCTCAGCACGTATGATATGGTCTACAAATATAATTAACATAATTCCCCTTGTCTGTGTCCAGGTGGTTCAGGATTGGGTGCAGCTGGTGGGAGATGGTGTAGTCAGTAGAACAATTAGTCTGGTTTGCAAACTGCTGTGGATACATAGTGGCAGGAAGTGAAGAGGTGATGAAGTATTTGACTAGTCGTTCAAAGCAGTTAATCACACCTGAGGACAGTGCTACTGGAAAGTAACCGTTGTGACAAGCGGGCTGTTGTTTCTTTGAGAGCGGACTGTTTGAAGCTCACAATACCCACAAAAAGTTAGGGATATTCAGCTTTCATGTAAAATCTCAGGATGAACCTAAAATGCACTATAACCTTTACAGGTGAACTTAATGTGACCTTCCCTAAATGTATGAATGCACATGTCCAACTGTTCAATGTTTCAGTGCTTTTTACACAACTTGCTTTTCTCTGACAAGGAGCTTTCCAGCAAAATTCACAACAGGTGTTTGATCCATGAATTGACCAATAAATATCCTTTTTCAATCAGAATTAGTATTTAAACAGTCCTCCTCGTCATGCTGTTCACATTTTGACATCATGAGACCAAGACGACACCTAACAACTGATCAACAGTACCTCACCATTGCATGGCTTCAAACAGGATGTTCTCAGCCAGAAGTGACCACTGAGAGTGTCAGAGTATCATCAGCAGTATGCAACAGAGATACAGAGAGACTGGAAGAGTCACAGAAGGCATAGAAGTGGACGTCCTTTAGCCACATCCCACACTGATGACCACTTCATTGTGAACACTGCCCTGCAGAACTGCATGATGAATTCTACTCAACTACAGGCACATTTAAGGGAGGTGAGAGGCAACCAAGTGTCACGTCAGACCATTCGAAACTGTTTACATCAGCATGGTCTGTGTCCTAGACAACCTGCAAGGGTACTTGGCCACAACACCAGGCCCAGGCGTCATCGTCTTGCATGGGCCAGGGAGCATTTACACTGGACGAGGGACTTTGTGAATGGTACAGTGACAAACCATACTACTTGAATAACCCAGTCATTATGCCCTTGCATGAACAATACAGGCCTAATTTCATCTTCATAGACAATGCTCCAGCTCATCAAGGTTGCATCATTACTACACTTAGTTATATATGTATTATATATGTGGGTGATATGTATCAGTGTATGTCCTGACATTGTATCAAAACAAGTGTGAGTGTATGTCAGTCCCTTATGCATTTTATACTGTTTGCATGGTCATCTCCAGTATAACCGTGTGTGTGTGTGTGTGTGTGTGATCCAGTCAAGGGTGACTGTTTGGGGAGTCAACACTGCAGTTCCTGTTGAAAGCTGTAAGACTTAAATTCTTAATTCCTCTCTCTTTTTTCCCCTCCTTGTTTGTAGCCCTTTTTCCTAATCTTCCTCTCTTTCCGTCTCTCTCTCTCTCTGTCTCTCTTTCTCTCTATCTAACTAAATTTGGTTTTTTTTTTCTTTCCCTCATCTGTGTTGTATTTGGGTGTTTACAGTTTTTTTTTCAATTTTGACTACAGGGCTCAATACCCCAGATCACTAAACACAATTTAAAAAATCACACACCCAAAGAGCTCTGGATGCTCTGGATGCAAAACTTTGTAAACCCAAATAAGAAACATTTCATTTACATCCCTAAATTTTGATCTAACCAACAACACACTACCATGTGCCATCTAAACCACTTCTAGGTGGGCGTGGCCACAGAACCTCATCTTCATCACAAAAAATGTCTCCCCTTGCTAGACATCAAGAAAAAAACGAGTTTCTAATCCAGCCCTGGATAGCACCGACATGTCCTCACATCAAGTCAAGTCAAGTAGGTTATATATGTCATTTCTGCCGCATACACACAGTACATAGTAAAAACGAAACAACGTTCCTCCAGGACCGTGATGCAACACAAGAACAGAACAGTACAGAACAGAATACAGTAACAACTAGACGATACGTGACAAGACAAGGCGACGTTCAGTACAACTGAACAACAGAGCAGAGATGTGCAAAGATGCAGACTAGAAGTTACATGTGCAAAAACTGCAGAGCAGCAATAAATATGATTGTGCAATTGTAGCAGCAATACAGAATAACAATAAATGTAATTGTGCAAATTGTAGCATCAACATGAGAGAGAATGTCATGTTTTATACAGAGTGTGCAGTATTAAAACCAGAGTGTTTTAACCGGTAATTGAAGTCCGTTGTTCAAGGGGGTAAGGTGGGGGGGGGTGTTGGTGGTGGTGTGTGTGTGTGTGTGTGTGTGTGTGTGTATGTGTGTGTGTGTGTATTGTGCTTCAGTTCCGGTTGAGTAGTCTGATGGCCTGAGGGAAGGAACTGTTTCCCATTCTGGCAGTGGAGGCCTGTATGTTACGGAACCTTTTTCCAGAAGGGAGGAGAGAAAAGAGAGTGTGCAAGGGGTTCGTCGGGTCATCTACAATTCCGGTGGCTTTGCGGATGCAGTGTGTGGTGTAAATACCTGTGAAAGAGGGGAGAGAGACTCCACTGACCTTTTCAGCTGTTTTCACAATCCTCTGTAGGGTCTTGCGGTAAGAGACAAGAGACGTTGCACGTACCAGGCTGTGATGCAGCTACAGAGAATACTCTCTATGGTCCCTCTGAAGAATATGGGGAGGACTGGGGGTGGAAGGTGCACTCTCCTCAGTCTCAGCAGGATGTAGAGATGTTGCTGGGCTTTCTAGGAGATAAAGCTGGTGTTGAGGGTCCACATGAGGTTCCCTGTGACGTGAACGCCAAGGAACTTGGTGCTCTGGACGACCTCCACTGAGGAGCCGCTGATGCTCAGCGGGGAGTGATCACATGGCGCACTCCTGAAGTCAACATCTCTTTTATTTTATCCATAATTAGGGACAGGTTGTTGATTTCGCACCAGTCCATCAGCCGTTGCACCTCCTCTTTGTATGCTGCTTCATCGTTCCCGCTGATCAAACCCACCACAGTCTTGTCATTGGCAAACTTGACGATGTGGTTCGAGCTGTGCATTGCTGCACAGTCGTGGGTCAGGAGCGTGAACCTGAGCGCACAGAGGGCTGAGCACACAGCCTTGGGGGGGCCCTGTGTTCAGCATGGTGGTGCTGGAGATGTTGGTTCCATGAGGTCTCCTAGTCAGGAAGTCCAAGACCCAGTTGCACATGCCAGGATAAGGACACAGGACACATGCTTCTTTCATTGCCTGAAGTAGGCTTTGACAGACATGGGGTTGACAGTCATAGATCTTCCACCACTGTGCTGAGAGGAACTCTTCTATTGGGTTAAGGATTGAGAGTATGGGGGGAATATAAAGGGCGGTAAACAGTGGACTGACCACGAACAAATTTTAAACCAGGGCAGCACAATGGAAACTTACATTGTGCCATACTATATATGTCCTGCCCTTCATCATCCAAACGGTCTCCCTGGATCATACAACCTGTCCAGAAACGAGATGATGAGGTCTGTGTTGTATGGACCAAGATTGGCATGGTGCTGGATAACTGACGGGATTCGGCCGGCCGGTTTATGTAAGGCACCTAAACCACACACCGCAACAATATTTGGAATGAGCAAAAGTGCCCGGGTAGAAACGTTGCAGTTCTGGGGGAAAAAAATAGCGACGAC
This sequence comes from Alestes dentex, assembly GCA_037576975.1. Taxonomy (NCBI): domain Eukaryota; kingdom Metazoa; phylum Chordata; class Actinopteri; order Characiformes; family Alestidae; genus Alestes; species Alestes dentex. The sequence continues at coordinate 1,225,969 of JBBIGA010000138.1, read as the reverse complement.
TGTGATGCGGTGCTTGGGGTGGCCAATAGGGTGGCCAGGATTCACAGTGGCCACCCCCGGCCACCCCGGAGCTCCGCCCTTGGTCCATCAAAGTCTGTTATCAATTAATAGTCCTTTTAGGCCTGCTGGCCCAGGAACCTCCAGCTCACATAGTCTCTCCTTCGGTTCTGGTAGTGAAGGGTTGGCTCCCAGATGGCACCTCCGCTCCACAAACCACCGACAAGACGATACTCCAATGAAAGGACCAAAAAAGGACAAGAAAAGGAGAAAGAACAAGAAAAAGAAAACCCATTGACAATCATACATAATATGACCCACTATTTGCTACCAAATGTATTATTGCGGCTTCTTGTCCTCGCTGAACATTTGATTTTTTCCACCATGTTGGACTCGTCTTTCAGTCCTTTGATGAAACCAGAGTAATGTAGTTATAAGTCGGTACCTTTTTTTCTTTCTAGTTATGCATGTACAATGCATGTACCATAAAGAAATATTTACAGTATATTTCATATGAATTTTGGATTACATATAGAACTGTCTAAAAAGTGCCTTTGGTCCAGATTCCGGTGTCTTACTTAGAGATATATGTGTAGTCAGATGCAGAAGGTGTTGCTGTTCAATTGCAAACAGTGTGCAATGGTAGGTTATGTGTTTAGAATTTTGCCAACAAGAGGGTCACATTTAGATCTTTGAGAGTCAGTTTTTAAAGTTTTACATTTTACATTTAATTTTTAGTGTCTTAGCAACTGGGAAAACCTGTAATGTTCTGGAGTTGGTTCACAAAGCTGAGCTGCTACTCAAACCTCTCACTGACCTTAAATAGCTAATTCTCTCTCACCTTTTCACATTCTCTTTGGAACCAATGCTCTCTCTCTCTCTCTCTCTCTCTCTCTCTCTCTCTCTCCTCTCTCTTTTTCTCCCCCTCTCTTTCTGTTTCTCCTTCTCTGACAGTCTGTCTGTCTTTCCATTTACTTCGCATTCTCGGTTTCTTTCTTCTCTTCCTCTTTCTTTCTTTCACTCCATATCCCTACAACAATATCTAGTGGCACCTCTGAGGGACCCTTGAGCAAGGTACCAACCCCACACACTGTTCCCTGGGCGCTGTGTTTCCGTGGGTGGATCCACTTATAACTGGGTCAAATGAGCTGGACAGAATGTGTCTTTTATGTCTCATGTGTTCTTTTGGGGGAAAAATAACATTTGAGTCAGTGTGTGTGTGTGTGTGTATGTTTGGCCTTATGGCAAAAGGTCAAATAAGAGGCTGTGTGTGTGTGTGTGTGTGTGTGTGTGTGTGTGTGTGTTTACTCAGTGATGGACGTGTGTGTGTGTGTGTGTGTGTGTGTGTGTGTGTGTGTGTGTGTACTGATTCCTGCGTGGGTTGATATTTAACCTGATTCACCTCTCCATCACACCACATCTTTAACACCAGTGAAGTGAAAGAATCAGAAAGGAGTGAATGAGTTAGAGTGTCAGTGAGTGAATCAAGTTGAGAGTGAAATAATGAATCAGTAAATGTATAAGTTAAGGTGTGAGTGAATCTTTTTTGTTGTCTCATCAGATATAATTCTAAATTCTGACTTGTTTCTCCTAAACCCCTCTTTAGGAGAAATAAGGAGCAAAAGAAAAAATCAAATTAAGATAAGAGTTATTTTGCTGTTCTCATCAGTTTCAGTTTTCTTCTCTTTAAAAGCCTTAGGGATCTTAAAACTGCCTGACTTTGGTAGCTGAGACTTGAATTTGATCACTTAGACAAATTTCGAATGTTGTACAGGCTCATGTACTAACCGTGGTTTCTTTTGAATTTTATGGTTTATCTGAAGATCTGATGATCTGAGATGAAAAAAGATCAGAGCAGTGAAAGAAAGAAAGAACATTTTAAGATCTTAAATCAGAATAGGGCTGAGATTAGAGGAAGGTTCTTTCTCAGGATGTGAATTTAAGTGTGAGAAAATGGTCAAAATATCATATCGATGTTAAACTGAGCTCAGTTATGTCTAGGAGAAACAGGCGGGACATAGAAGAGACAGAAGAGTGAGTGAATGAGATATTGGTGATGTAAAGTGATGGAGAGATACAGCTTTGCAGATCATGAAAGAAAACATGGCTCACACACCGTCCAGCATCATTCAGGACTGAGAGAAACATTCTGTCATTCTGAGAACATTCTGTCCATGTTGGAAAACTTCAGCCTACTTTATCTCTCCTTTTCAAAGGGAGTTGGAGGCGGACATTCCTGTTTTTTCATGGCAATATTAATGCAGCACACAGTAGACAGCTGAGTATATTTATCTTGCTTTTCACAAAGCAGAAAGTTGGACAGGGGCCGGAGTGTGAAAACGACTTTAAAGCAGCGCTAATGTTTTTTTTTATTCGACCTTTATATAAATAAACAGAGCAAAGCCAGGCACTCTTTGGTATGTAGTAATTCTGAATTTTTATGAATGACTGCATTCATCCACGGCTACACCCCGAGAACGGCAGCCACACACGACAGCCCGCCCACCTTAGGAGGCAGTTGCGTTCTAATTGGCGCGGCAGCTCTAAGGGGGCGTTGCCGCTGCGCAAGGCATGACAGGGATATAAAGAGTAGCTGGAAGATTAAAGGCGATAAAAAAGTGATTTGTTAACGAGAACGAGAGAACTCTGTTCTCTATGGACGGAAGAGGAGAGGAGACAAAGGCGATTTTTTCCTGGACACTTCATGCTTTGAGAGGGCGTGTTTAAGCTACCACCGAAAAGTCACAATCCGAGGAAAAATCCTCTTTTTGACTTATTTTTAGAATTTCCCCATCATCGAGATTTAAAATGAGGATTATAACGTGCTTCCTCCCGCTCCTGGCCGTGACTTTTAACTCGGTAAGTGCCTTTGAACACATTTTTGGTGCTTTTGAATGATAATTTGATGTACGTTTATATGTATTTAATACGTGCACATTTGTTGTAGGTTATTTCCATTGAGTGTCTTTTCATCTTGAGTATGTGTGTAACAAAAAGCCTGATAAACAATCACAAATATGCACATACTATTTCCAATCGAAATATTAATATTGATTGGCCTTTGTTTGACCCACCCACAATGATGATGTCACGTCAATCGAAAACGTTTATTCATGTTTTATCATAGATACAGCAACATCTAAGTGATGTTATAAATGTTCAGTGCACCTACAGCAACATCTAAGTAATGTTGTTATTCACATTCAGTACATATACAGCAACATCCAAGTAATGCTTATTTAGATTCAGTACAGCTACAGCAGCTGCTAAGTAATGTTATCTTATAGTCAGCATGTCTATAGCAACATTCATGAAATGTTTATATACATTCAGCATACCTACACCAACATCTAAATAATGTTTATTCACATTCACCTCATTCAAAGCAACACCTAAGTGATGTTTATTCACATTTAACATGCACACAGCAAGATCTAAGTGATGTTTATACATGTTCAACACTTCTACAGCGAATATCTAAGTAACATTTATGAACATTCAGCACATATACAGCAACATTTAAGTAATGTTTATACACATTCAGCATACCTACCATTCAGCATGCCCACAGAAAAATCTGAGGAATGTTTTAACATATTTAGCTCTTCTACAGCAACATCTAAGTAATGTTTGTTCAATTTCATCACACCTACAGCAACATCTAAGTGATGTTTATTCAAATTTGACACATCACCATCAACATCTAAGTAATGCTTATTCACACTCAGTACATCTAAATCAACATCTAAGTATTGTTTAATGTTTATATTTAGCACTTCTACAGCAACATTTATGTAATGTCTATTCGCATTTAGCACAGCTACTGCAACATTTAAGGGGTGCTTATTCACATCCAGCACACCAACACCAACATCTGAGTAATGTTTATACATGTTCAGCACTTCAGCGTCTATATAATGTTTATTCACATCTATCAACAAACTGATACTTGTTGTCTGTATTGTCATTAGCAGCCCTCAATCAGTGGTGCCCTTTCTTTCATTCATAACATCAAGAAGTTGTAAAGTTGTTTCTTAAGTGGTTTATTCTGTTTTCAAATTTTTACTTCCTTTTGAAAAACTGTAAGAGCCGTTGGTTCTGGCTGATGAGTGTGTATGTCTGCTCAGGAGTTTAGTCAGATTCAGAGGTGGTTTGCTTACCTGTCCAGAGCTTTATTTATAATAGTCCAGTCAGAGCTGAGTGATAGGGTGGGCTGCTGAGTCGACCCTAAACAGAAGTGAAAGGTGACATATACACAAAGGCTGAAAATAGCCGTAGCTAAGCTTTTAGCCCCCTTTTGGCACCAGTTGATGGTGTGTGTGTGTGTGTGTGTGTGTGTGTGTGTGTGTGTGTGTCTTATGTGTGGGGTGGGTGGTGGGGTGTTTGTGGTGTTGAGATAATGAATAATGAATAACATTTTTAGGGAAGGGGACAGTTTTGGTAATGTTATGCCCATTCAGTACATCTAAATCAACATCTAAGTAATGTTTAATTATTCAGCGTTTCTACAGCTACATCATTGTAATGTTTATTCACATTCAGAACATATACATCAACATATAAGTAACGTTTATTTACATTCAGCACTTCTAAAGCAACATCTAACTAATATTTATTCACATTTAGCACATATACATCAACATCTGTTTTGTTAATTCACATTCAGTACAACTGCATCAGCATCTAAGTACAGTAAACCCCCGCTTATACGCGGTTCAGCAACCGCAGATATCCTCTGCATTTATTTTGCTTTAGTGATGTCCATGCTTCGTCTGCCACGCCCCCCGTCCTCGTGCTGGGTTGTTTATGCAATCAGGTGCACCGGAACGGAAGAGCCTCTGCTGCTCAGCATCTGATCCCCTGGCTAAGTGCCGTGCCCAAAGACAAACAACCCAGCATGAGGACGAGGGGGCATAAGAGACGAGGCCCGGACATCACAGCTTGTTTCGTGGGAATATAATTTTTCATGCATTCTAGGGCTAAATTATTTTAAAAATATATAATTTACTAACTTTGTAACATAAATATTAATGGCAATTCAGCTACATTTCCATCTAAAATATAACTGTACATTTTTTGGTTCTGTCCAGAGAACACAAAGAAAGCGCGCGCCTTGGGATGGTGAAATACCGCTGTACTCAGAGGCGGGAGATTTGAAAGTGGCCAATCCGAGAACCTTATTTGTTTCTCCTCACTGCTGATTGGCTGCTGCCCTGTGACACATCTCTGGCAGCTGCAGTCTAGAATATCAGTCTAGGATCCAAAAAAAGCCATCTTAGTTGGCACATCACATCATCTCCGCTCTTCCACCATCACCAGTATCACTTTCTCTGGCCAAAACATCCCCCTGTCCACATCTGTCACC
>JBBIGA010000138.1:1189367-1201916 GCA_037576975.1 Alestes dentex | reverse complement strand
GTAACCAAATATTAGCACTGCTGTATGTATATTTTTGACCCAGCAGATGTGATCACTTTTTTTCTGTTAACCCATAAAAGAACCAAAGTCATAAAAGAACCAAACTTCATGAATGTTTTTTGTGACAAAGAAGTATCTGTTCCAACCACTCTATCTGAGAAAAATCAGTTGTAGAAATAACGGGAAACTCAAGAGAGCCATGATATGTTCTTTACAAGTGTATGTAAACTTTTGACCACAACTGCATATATACACACATATATACATATAGTACATTACAGTTAAGTGCACTACAAGTAAAACAACTGGTTAGGAGGATATCTACAGGTTTTTGCACATCAATAACAGTTCAGTACTGTTGACAAAAATAGTGATAGGCTATTTGGTAAGAAAATTGCACAATATTGTACATTATAATAAGAACCCTGCTCCACGAGTAAAGAGATAAATGTGAACTTTTCAGTTGCAGCTTTCCCCAGATGTGCTGTTAAGCTCCAGAACATTAATACTGGTACTGAAAATACTTTGTGCACAAATTACACAGGAATCCAAATTAGACATCTGTGATGACTTGGTCTCAGACATGTTAATAAAACATTGTATATAGAACACACACCTGTCCATCCACAGGCTCTATCTGCTGTAGGGTGGCCAGAACAAACACTGCTGTCTTTCCCATACCAGACTTGGCCTGGCACAATATATCCATGCCCAGGATTGCTTGTGGGATACACTCATGCTGCACTGAAATACACATAGCAGATTCCTCACACACAGAACACTAGAACAAATTGAGCTCCTTCAGGGAACTTAAAAAATGTACAAAAAGTGCTACAGGCCCTGAGCCAAAATGCACAACAACACAAACTTTGATAGAAAAAAATCATTTTTTTACCTTGTTAATCCATGCGTTTGTTAAGCACATAATTAAAAAGACAATCATCTTGTTTTCCTATTAATATCCACAAAAACTTGCCCACCTCTGAAACATATTATAAGTTTTATTTATGCACAGACAGGTAAACATTATATAAAAATATGCTAATATAGTTTACCCTTCAAAAATTTTAGCTCCTCCCAAATCAATAACTACAAATGTAATGACTCAAGAGCCGTCTGTCTTCTAGTGCTGGGGGATTTAGCACCAACAGCGGTAATGTGATCACTAACTCACTGTCAGTTTTAGTTGTACTGGTTGATAAAATAATTACCTGTCATTTGCTGTGCCAGTTTGAAAAGCTTGACAGCTCAAAATACATAACCAAAGATATGTTTTATACCAACATGTTACAGTACTTTAAATCCCTTATTTTTCTACAGTCCATGCATAACTGAGGAAAAACAGAAGTAAACAGTCTTAGATTGCTCAGTTAAGACAAATTTGAGGCGGGTCAATCATACCTTCTGAGGGATGCTCAAACCCACAGTCCACAATAGCTCTCAGGAGCTCAGGTTTGAGCAGGAAATCTCTGAAGCCTGAGCTGTGGATGGACACATAGGAACCCTTCACCTCTTTCTTCCCTGCAGCGGCTGTGCTCTCTGGCGCTGCCTGCGGCTCCTCATCCTCCTCGTAGTCCAACAGCTCGTTCTCAACGTCATTCTCAGCCATGCTGGAGAAGCACACAAGGGAAAATTATGGGAGAGAAGTTCACACCTGGTGTCCTCTAGTCAAAACCATTTGGCTCTTATTTCACCTCAGTTTTCCTGCTTCCAGACCGTGAATGTTTTGTGGGTAACACCCAAATGTTGACTGAAATAATTAATTCAGAACTGCAAACTCAGGGACTGAGTGCATATGGCAACAATATGAGACATGGAGATTTTGGTAAACATAAGACAGATTAAAATAATTTATGCCTGTATAGTAAGAAGTACAAACCACAGGCCACTTGCTTACATCAAATGATCTTAAATTAAATGCTGAAGGGATGCATTTTAAAGCTGTGAATGTATCTGTAGCTATCAAGCTTCGCCTTAGTTTGATATGCAATCAAGGATTCCAGCCCACACTTTTAACCAGAGAGAGCTCGCTTCAGGCAAAAGAAACATTTGGATAACATTTACTCAAGATGCTTTATACAAGGAGGCAGATTAAACTGGTTATTTTGGATGAACTGCAGGGGTGATGATACTTTTATACACGAGTCATATAACTGTAAATAAACAATTACAGGTGTAGTCACGACTTTTTCTGTACCAGCTGGTCGCCGTTGAGTTTGCCCGCGTTACGTAAGAAAAACGTAAAATTGTGTGCGAGGTCTGTCGAGCTGTGCTGTATATATAAAGGGGCGTGGACCTTTTCTATAAGCAAACAAGCAAGCTAACAATATATAACTGAACAGTTTACTTTCCTTCGAATAAAACAACCAGTGAAGTTAACCAGCGAGGAACACTCCGGAGGGACAATGGCTATACGCTCCATTCACAGGCCCTCACAGGGGCAAATACTAAATGGAAAGTCAGCTTAGGGCTCATTCGGACCACGAATTGTTTAGTTAACACGCGTTTGACATCTTGTGAAAAACTTAAACACCGATATCACACACACAGTCCGCGAAGCTTGCAACACGATAAAGCCTGAGCTAGGCTAGTTAGCATGGGTAGCTAGCCAGCTAAGTGACGAACGACCCTCAATATTAGCTGTCATTGTATCTATTAACATTCTTTAGTTCTCTCTAATTAACCTGCAGTCACTCGTATACGAACACCGCTTATCGAAAATGCCAAGAAAATGGTTAGTATTCGACTTAAAAAAAAAAAAGAAACACAAGCCCTCCTTACCTTACTACAACGATGCCGGAGAGGAAGGTTAGCGCCGTTACCACCACATGGAGGCCCTCAGGTTTATACTTCAGCTCGGAGAGCCCGCCTCCTTCAATAACGACAACTTGATTGGACAATTTGGGCGAAGAATTCTTCAAAGTAACACTTTTGATTGGTTAGTCTCATATGTCACTCAATGCTGCCACTGTGAACTAATCTGCAATGTGATTTGACAATTTGGCCGTCCATATGTAGATGGACTTCGACGTTTGTGATTGGTTATTTAATCCGTCACTCATCACCAATGAAACTCGATCGAAGTGAAAGCAGAGCCGTAGAGATTGAAAGGCGTGTCAGTACCCGATCCATGCCGGCTGCCCGATCGGTTCCGCGCATACATACGCATGCGTACTTGGAAAGCCGCCATTTTGCTGCCCGATCAGTACCAGATGTCAGTGGATGTTGCTACCCACGCCGAGAGTCACCATCATGCCTAAAGATATTCAACTGGCCCGCCGTATCCGTGGAGAGTGCGCTTAAACTAACAGCGCTTAAGGTCCCCAATGTGGAACGCCCTCCCTGAACATCTGAGGATAACATTATCCACTGTCTGCTTTAAAAAAGGACTTTTCATTTGTAATATAATTTGTAATATAAAGAATTATAAACTCTTCTTAATTTAATGTATCTATTCTTTAACTTTTAATTGGATAACTTCTGTAAAGTGACCTTGAGAGTCGTGAAAGGCGCTTATAAATAAAATGTATTATTATTGCCTGATTTGGACCGGAAACCCGATTTGGACTGCGCATGTGCAAAAATACATCGTTTCCGCTTTGAATCGGTCGCCACACTGCTCTACCGCTGCTGCAAATTTTCACCAGATTCAAGCAGGATACCTGATTTAGACGGTGCACGCACTGCATTTTCGCTCGCTCCTATTTTTTTATTGTGAAACAACTACAAATATAAACGATTTACTCAATTACCAAAATATACATATAACAGTAGAGAAATAACATACCAACACGGAGAAATAACATACCAACTTCAATGACCATAATGTTTTGTTTTTACAATTTGAAGTGGTACTGCATTTTGAAAATTCCTTAATAGTTAACTCATTATATGTTTTATATTATATATATATTAGGGCATTAACACAAAAGTCGATTAGTCGACTAGTCGACTATAGAGGCACTAGTTGACGCGCCCTGAGAGAAGTCGACTAGTCGTGTTTTTTTTTCTCTCTCTGCCCTCGCTTGTGCACGCAATGCAGTCTCTGCCTCTGATTGGCTGATGCTGACACGCGTTCCTTGGTTTAACCAATTACTATAGTCCCTTCATAAAAGGGGCGGTATCGTTGGCAAGTAGAGTGGAATCTAAACAGGAGACCACAGTAAGACGAGAGACATGCAGCAGAGAACACTGACATACAGCACATGTGTGGAGATCAGAAACAGCACGGTGACCTGCACAACCTGCAAGTCAATGTTAAAGTACAGTAACAGTACCGGCGTTCTGCACGTCATCTGAAACGGCAACACTAGCTAACATGGCTAACGCTAGCTAACATGGCTAACGCTAGCACTGCAGAGAGTCGTCCTGCCGCGACTTAAACTGTTCCCACTCTCAGTCGGGCACTTAAATTTACCAGAAAATTCAAGGTATCCGCCTTTGTTTAGTTTAATTGTCATTTTGACTGTTAATTTTATAGAGAACTTTAATAAAAGTTGTGTTGGACACCTGTGTTGCTCCGCTGCCTGTGTGTGATGTCATCACGACTAGTTGACTCGACATCGACTTTCTTGATGGATTAGTCGACTTGAAAAGTCTTTAATGCCCTAATATATATGTGTGTCTTAATTATATTATATGAAGATTTGCATAGTTTATGTTTATGTATTATAATTTTAAGTGTATTGTAAATGTTTAAGGTGAGGTGAATGTTCAGTGCTCAAAACTGTCCTTAAACAGATATCCAACAGACTGAAGCTTATTTAAATAATAATTAAAATATTGATTTCAGCCTGCTCGTCAATGGTTTTACTCTTTTAAAGGAGTTGTTCACTACAGATACCCATACCATTCCAATGAATATATCTTTATATATCCAATGAATATATTCATTCCAATGAATATATCTTTTTACAGAATAGAACTTTTACAGAATAGAAATAAACTCTAAACGCAGAGACATTTATATTTTTTTCTACTACTCTCCTACTTGACAAAAAGCCAAAAGGTCAATTTTGTCCCTAACATTTTCTAAAAAATAATCCTCAATAACAGCAAAGGAAAATGTAAAATCAGAAAGAATGACGACCTGTTCATCATCATCCAGGACATCTTCTAATCTGTTGAATTTGTGAAGGGCTTCTTTCAGATCCTCCTCAGTCATTGTGAGCAAAGGTGGTGGTGATACAGGTGCTTTAAAGTGAGACTTGTTCTTCTCAACCCATTTCTTTGCCTCTAAAATGCTCAGGTGCACTCTGTCAGGTTTGACAGGAGCAGGAGCAGACACTCTGAAGACAGGCTCCAGGTTTCCCTTCAGTAGATGTGAAGCTTCCGCCCAGGGCCAGCGTCAGAGCGGATCTACCGGTCTGGCATCTAACTGACTATGGGGGGGCACTATCGATCGTGAATTATATTCATATGAGCGACACTAGAGTGTGTAGGGGGGGCGTGGCGACTTGCTGGGGGGGGGGGCAATGCCTTCGAATGTCCCCCCCTTGATGCCGGCACTGCTTCCGCCATCCAGAGGGCAATCCTCTGGCCATGTCTGAGTAATACAATTACATCACTTACACAACCAAGAGCTGTCATTGCAACATCTCAGTGCATTACCAATGGTGTTTTTAATACTCAGTATGGCCTCAGTCTTGCCAAGTTGAACTTCTGAAACGTTGAACTACGCTTCCTCACAGTTGCTACACTTTTTGGGGTTATGTTAAAAGGTCCTTGGTGTACACTTCCCAACATGTCTCCAGTGCGGCATTTCTTTGGGTCTTGGGAAATAAGTTCCTCATCCCCAGTGTCAACTGAGCATCCAAATTTCTGTTTTTGGTCATCCTCGGTGACCCCTTGTTGATTGGGTTTTCCCATCCTGATTATTCGTTAGAGTGCAGATGTTTCTGGTTTAATTTAGGGGCCTTCTTCTGGGTCTTCTGGAAGGGCATCCTCTGTATGAACTTTAATTGCTTAGTATTTTTATCATTAAAATCTTCATCAAAACACTTGTCACCTGTTATGAAGTGGGAATGCTGGACTGCATCTGCCAGAGCAGGAGCCAATCAGCAGCGAGGAGAAATGAATAAGGCTCTCGGATTGGCCTCTTAAGCCTTCAGCCTCTGAGAAGCGCTGTCTCTCAACAGTACCAAAAAATGTATACAGTTATATTTTATGTGTAAATGTATGTAAATGTGTAAATTCATGTTACAAAATTGTTACAAAATTAGTAAATTATATTTGTCTTAATAACTTAGCACTAAAATGAATGAAAAATTATATATCGCCAAGAAAAAAGCAAAAAAATGCGGAGGATATCTGCGGTTCCGTGAATTTGTGGGGCTTTCCGCGAAAAGTTATTAGTTAGGTTCTAAGAAAAAACGACAGAAGCCGTGAACTCTGAACTGTGAATTCGTGGAGGTTTACTGTACTGTAAACCCCCGCAAAAAGCGTTCCAAGAGCACCCGCGTATAGTAAAAAACCGTGTTGTGGTAAAAACAATGTGTAAAAATACCTATTTTTTAGTGTAAACCCTAAATATGTCCCCAAATATGATCCCAAAACACTTTAATTTCATTTTGAACTCAGCTTAATACATTACCCTGAAAGAAAATATAAAGGTAAACCCGTATTCTTACTGTACAGTTAACACTGAACTCCCACAGTGCTAGAATGTAAAATTACCCCTATAGAGAGTGCACTGCACTATTATTCATGCAAAGGCGTTTTCTTTAGGATGCGCTGTCATTTTCTTTGGTATAAGCAGGGGCACATATAGCATTTTTAATGTGGGGAGGATTGGCGCTGGTGGGGGGGCTTGGGGGGGCAGGACTTTGGGGGGTTGGGACTTGGGGGCGGGCACCAATGAGGCACCTCCTAGGTCTCAGGACCCAGAACAATAGACCTTTTTCACAACTTCCGTATTTTTGACCGGAAATACGTAATCGTAGGGTATCTTTATTTCTGCTGGTATACAAAAAGCTAGCAAGCAAAGACCTCTTGTTCTTGTAGCATACCAGGCTGTTCTTGTAATGCCCAAAAGCAGCCATATCTATATTTTCATTCCTTCCCTGTTAATGGTGAAGTTCGACGTAAATGGATTCAGGCTATCCGGCAGGATACAATAAAAAGGGGAGCACTTACGTCTGCAGCAGACACTTCACCTCAGACGACTGTCCCTAGCCTTTTTCCTTGGAATGATTTCAACTCTAAAGAAAAAAGACACCCTGTGTATGAGCGGTGCCAGAAATGGCAGCCTTTAACATCTGTGGGAGTCGAGAAGGAAATGGCAAAGAAAGCTTTGAAACTGGACCATGATTATGCGACTCCTCTGCCCGCATGTAAGAAATTCCACCTACTTTAACGTTATGTAATGGGACACTCGGGTGAGGTGGACGGTTTTCGGCTAATAACTGTGGATCTCAGAGGGTGTTTTTTTTACGTTAAATACATTAAAATCCACAGTTAGGGCTCGGTGACACCTTTCCAATGACCCCTCGTTTAACATAATAGCAGGAGTAGTAGTAGTAGTAGTAGTAGTATTAGCTGAAAACCGTTCACCTTGGACAAAAATAATGGGACAGCCAGGCGAGGTGAACGGTATTCGGCTACTAACTCCAGATCTCCAGGGTTTTTTTTAAAAACATTAAATACATTAAAATCCCACATTTAGAGTCGCTGTTTCTAAAAGTGCAACATTTAGGTAAGAAATTCCACCTTCTTTAACGTTATGTCTTAATGGTAGAATGGTGCATTGCCTTCTTCAGTCACTGCAACAGCTTGTCAATATTTTAGCACAGATAACTTAAAGGGTTTAAAAGCATTCCTTACCTCATATCGCTGTGCCTAATTCTCTGGCTATGTTTTTGTGTTATAGCCTATTTTGTAAAACTTAATGTTAGCCTACCCATCCTGCTTGTTACCGGTACATGTCATGTAACGTTGACGGGTTGAAAGCTACGAAGCTATGCAATGCAAAGGATCCGTGTCATTTACAATAAAATTGATGAAATAATGATTCTTTATGGCTACATGATCTGAAACTTATGTAAATAGGCCTACTTGTTCATTTCCATAAACTTTTGAAGTTGATAAAAGAAATACTGTTATCCACATGGCTTTATAAGTTCACTAAATTGAATGGAGGACTGAATTTTGTCTTCTCAATCACCACAGGTATGCTAGATGAGACCATGGATTACATCCAAGACTTGGAAGCCAAGCTAAAGAAAGCCTTGCCACCCCCCGTCCTCTTCAGCTGGTACTGTGCATCAGATGACCAGATGAGATTTTACACCAAATTTCCATCTGAGCATGTGTTTAACGTCTTTTGGGAGTCCTACTACAAGAACAGGACAACCTTGAAGGGACTGATCGGAGTCGCTCCCAATGGTTTGGTGACGTTTTTCTCGCCGCTGTACACTGGAAGCATCTCTGACAAGAAGATAACAAAGATCAGCGGAATCCTTCTCTTACTTGAGTCAGGTGATGAAGTGATGGCTGAAGTGAAGGATTCATCATTGAAGATCTTCTTTCTGGTGTTGGGGCAAAACTTATCATTAAGTCCAATCACATCTGGGACTCACCTGTACTTCTCACTCTGATGGGCACTGTCAGCCAGATCTGGCACAACTGTTGTGTCATGGTGAATTTTCAAGGACCTATGTCTTGTGAAGCCTGAATCCATTTCCGTTGAACTTCACCATTAACAGGGAAGGAATGATATGATAGATATGGCTGCAGCTCTTTTCTTTTCCCCATTTCCCCTTTCCCACTTATGTAGCTAAATAGTTACTTTAATAAATATTACTTTTTGTTAATCCTTCAACTCATGTGGTCTCCCCTTAATGACACACGCACACACACACACTTTGAATTTTCAGGCCCAAAACAGTATCATTTTGTGTACCAGGAGCAACTGATTCATTTATTGAAATTAAAAGCCATTAATTTAATAAACAACTGATTTATTGCAATTCACTTTACATTTTACAGTATCAGTAAATCAAGTAGGAGCATTAGTGAGGCAGTGCGATAAATACTTAATTAACTGCTTAATTAACTATACAGGTTAATAAATGAACATATAAATTGTTGAATGATTAATAAATGGATTAATAAAAAACTGAATAATAAAAAATTCCAGAGGTAGAGGGACAATCTTATTGCCAAGCTGAAAATAATGTGCTGTCTGATATAGGAGGGCCACAATGTGTTTGCAAAAACCTTTGCCAGCTACGCAGCTGCAAGAAAACGCCATCAGACGTCCACTGTCAGCAGCAAGTAATCTCTACACCAAAAGAAAAAACATAGGGAAATACTAATAAGCATAGTGTACATGACATCACTGTTCATAACAGTACATCACTGTCAGTGGGAAACGGAAGTAACAGTTTAAGGAAAGAGTTGAAACAGCAGTAGAGATGTATAGCTTATGGAATGAAATGGAAAAGAAAGAGCTGTGTCAAAGCTCCAGCACATCATTAAGGTAGATTTCCAGACTTATGCTGGAAAACACCTATTGTTACTCTTTAATCAAAACAATATAAAACACGGCACTCCTGTGGCCAGCAGCGCTACACAAACAGAGTGTGTGTGAGAACCTTTCTATCTACTCTGTAGCTGTGCAGAAACTCAGCAATGGCAGCAAGTGAACAGTACTGCAATGGCAGTAAAAAGCACAGGGAACTTGTGCACTCAGTGGACAAACGTCTAGCTTGTGAGGCTCCTCGTTTTTCCTCTGAGATGCGTAGCATCTAGCCCTCACAAAAACCTGCCCATCTACTACATTTGATACTGTGACATGCAAACTCGCAAATAAACACAGACATTGAGAAAAATGTTAACTGATAACATTCGGCTAACATTACTGTTGCTACACACAACCATGGACAACGTTGACTTGGACAACCATTAACAGAACAAATTGATACCATCATGCTACATTAAAAGCAGACTATAAATCTTCGTTAGCTGGCAATGGAAATGTTGTATAAAAGCAATATTACACTTGTGGTCGTGAGGTTGTTCGTGGATATCCTCACGAGTGTGGTTACCTACGGTATTCAGCCTTCAGCTTCATGCCTGCGGCTGAACCACACCCGTGAGGATATCCACGAACAACCTCACGACCACGAGTGTTATATTGCTTTAGTAAGGTAGTCTATTTCCTCTGTACTATACATACATAACCCTATAAACCTAGCCCTAGGTCTAAGTGGACATGCTAATGAGTTCTCATTTTAGTAAACAGTTCAGTAACAGTTAGCCCTCTACTTACCTTGATTCTAATGGACAAATTCTTCATGGAAAAATTTGTAACCTTTATCAATGTCAGAGGCGAGGTGAGAGAGGGAAGGGGAGGATGCACACAGCAGTCAATATATACAGGGTTTAATAATAATCCAAAAACAGAACACACAGAAACAGATAGAAACACAAGCCCCGGCTCTAACCAAAAACACAGAACAGGACATAAACTAAAACAAGGCAATCCCACAGAACCTCAAGACCCGTCCTCCTCAAACGAACAACAAAAACAAAACATAAGACGCTGGCTTGAGCTATCCACAAGCTCACATGGCCAGGAAACGTGGCTACAGGCTGGAGGTGCAGGACGTGCACCCCTATCAGGAAAAAACGTGAGGAACACAGGCCTGAAAGAAAACAGAGAGACAGATAATTAAACACGTAAAGACAACCAGGAACAAGAAACAGGAACGAGAAACAGGAACGAGAAACAGGAACGAGAACCACAGACACTACGGGAGAGAAGGTAAAAGCAGACAACAACCACATGAGAGCACAAACAACAAGAAAGACAAACACAGACTCAAATTACTGGGATTGGCTGGGGCTTTAAATAAGGGGAGCAAACGAGATGCAGGTGAAAATAATGGGAAACAAGAGACAGGTGAAACTAATAGACGGGATGCGATACAAACGGAACAGGCACACTAGGTAGGGGACAAGGGAACCAAACGTAAACTGGAAACCAATATAGGGACGAATAGAAAACAAAGGGAGACAGGGAGTACAGGAGGGAAAACAGAAAGGAAACCTAATATTCAGGAGACAGGAAACGGGTACTACGTGGCGGGGACGAGGTGACCGTCACAATCAAGTTTGCTCTTTCTCGTGAAGGAGTTTTCCTCCATGAGTTTAGCAATGTTAGCAAATGTAAATTTGGGCAAATTTGTTAGAGAAGTTGTGTACACTCTGCTCCATTTTCTCTGATCCTGGGTTTTCTAATGCATTGACGCTTAACCGGAACTACGTGTACCCTACGATTACGTATTTCCGGTTTTCGTGAAAAAAGGTCTATTCTAGCACTGCAGGAGTTCAGTGTAAACTTAAAATGACATTAAATTCTTTTGGGAGCATATCTGGGGGCATATTTAGGGTTTGCACTATAAAAATAGGCATTTTTAGGCATTTTTTTTACCACATCACAACAACCCGGTTTTATCACTATAGGCAGGTGCTCTTGGAACGTAACCCCCGCGAAAAGCAGGGGTTACTGTATTCTCTTTCATTGAATAGAAGCATTTGGTATGTTGGCTCCAGACAACGAAGTCCATGTGTATGCTCTGCAATGGGTTTTCTTACCGTTGCTTCAGACTCATCTCAGCAGGTTCCAAGAAGCATGGAACGTCCTTAGCCTGAGAAGTGAAAATAGCCAGTCACCCTACCAGCTGTGGCTACGGAAGAGACATTACTGCTGATCCCCATGAAGTAAGTAAGGAAGCGATATGAATTCAGGAAACCTGAAACATCATCCTAAAAGTAGAGAACCACATCCTTTCCCCCCTATACTTTTGCCACACAAATACATATTTTATTACGTATGTTTTTGTCTTTTCAGGACTTCTGTAACAATCTGATTTTTAGGTTATGTTATACAGAAATACAGAAAGTTGAATACTTTCAAAGACCGCTGCATTGGATGTGCCTGGATGTGGGGCCCTACCCATAAGTCCTTGTGATTTTAGTATGATGGTGCTACTAATGTGATCATCTATCATATGTACTAGATGTCTTTACCAGGAAACATCTGTGATGTAGTAAATGTCAATCAGCAAAATGCCTTAAATGTAAATAGAATGTAGAATCTAGATTTTTCCTCCTAGAAAAATGGCAGGTTTGTTATTCATTCACTAATGCAAATTGTCATAAATCACTGTTAAATGCTTGAGCTCTTCTGTTGTCAACTAAGGCTCTGAGTCTAATAAAGTTGGTGTGATTGCACAAAATCACACACAAAACCTTTGAGAAATCAATTTATGAATGACTCAAGACTGAATACACATCACACCACTGAATGCACTGAATCTAAAACAGAAGTAAAGACATGAAAGATTTGTGAATGTTAATTACAATGAACAACTCTAACAAGGGTCTCAACCTTAGAAATCTCAACTCTTTATAACAGGTTATAACAGTACCATTACTGAACACCAATTACTGTCTTTGACATTAAAGAATTAGTGTTGTTTTTGGCGGCCTGTTTTAATTTTAGTTTTAGTCTAGTCTTTGCATCAAGCTGTCATTTTAGTTTTT
>JBBIGA010000138.1:1171220-1189267 GCA_037576975.1 Alestes dentex | reverse complement strand
ATACACACAGCAGGTACAGAGTGCCGTCTTAGACACTGATGGTATTCCGCACCAAGTAGTTCGATTGGGGGGGGTGGGGGGGGGTGCTGATGGAATTCCATGCTGGTGCCCCTCTCACTGTTGTTCCTAGCCGGCCCAGATTTACCAGCAGTATGCCCGATTGCCAGTCCAGCACTGACTACAACATATATGAAAACATAGTGAGTATGACATTAATTATGTTTGACTTTTGCAAAGGAATTTGGAGAGCTAAGGCTAGCTGGCAACCTGGGGTTGGTTAAATTGACCCTGATTCTTCAGTGTTTTTGGCAAAACTTTGTTTTCACAGTGTTTCAAGTTAAATATACCTGGACTTTTGTGTATCCCGAGGTCTACTGCCCTCTGCCCTTTCACTACTAGATTAGCCTAGTTAGGTTGCAGTGCTAAAAGGGTTTGATGTGCATGTTATGCTCACAATGAATAGTGTTGAGAAAGGTTTTTAGCCTGAAAGATGTGTTTTACAAATCCATTCATGGCAGAGGGGCACAGGCAAAAATAGTCCTCAAAGGAATAATATAAAAGAGTGGACCACTATTTTAACACAGTCAACATAACTGACAACCTATGAGTTCACTTTCCATTTTGGATGATTCAACAAATGGGACGATTATGGATAGTACATATTTTAAACATGTGGAACTGTTTCAGTTTCATCTAAATTTATATTCTGTTACCAATCGAATTATAGTGAAATATAGTGCAAAATAAAAGCAACCCATTCTAGCTTTATGGCATAAATAATTTCCTAGCACCTTTTAGTGGTTTTACTATCAATCACTCATAAGTCACATGATAGACAGTTCTTGCGAAAGAAACACTCAGTGACAACAATTGTATTTGAATCATGATTTAGAAGCCACTGGCTAATTACTTACTAAGTAATTCTCTTAAAAGCATCAGCCTCAAGCCCAGTAAATATGTTTATGACCAGATTCCGTGGGAGTGATGAGCAGAGGCCCGGTCACAGGCACCTGCAGGGCCACGTGTATGAGCTTGTGGTCACTGGTTCAGGCTCTAGAGCCCCACTGTGAGATCAGGCCTGTCCCCTTCTCTTTCTGGGCTTTTTGTTCTATTAATTCTGTCTTACAGACCCCCTCTGCAGCAGCCCCCACTACACACAGACCACCACCACCACCACCACTACGGTCACCCCTGCTTTAACTGTTGTCATGACATCATCAGTAACCTAGGAAACCCATTGAGGCAAAGGGACCCCGGAAATGAGGTAACAGTTGAGGAATGTCGAGAAAGTACATAGAAGAGAAATGTCCCTTTCAGAGAGAGGGGAGGGAGAAAGAGAGGGTGAGAGATCCACAGCATCACTCCTCTCTTGCAGCAGTCATTAGTGCAGTTCCATCCTCCCAGAACAAACACAAAACACTCAGTGGACCCACTGGGATCTCACACACATCCTGTTCCTCTAAAAGAGCAACATTTAACACAATGTGTTTTCAACAGCATCACCAGAAATGTGTTTTCAACAGCACCATCGCTCACCTACTGGAGAAGGTCTGAACTTCCCACTTGGTTGTATTAAACAACACTAAGGCAAACCAGGGTGAAATAACAAAGCTAATTTAAAAACTCAGGAGGGGAAAAAAACAATGTGTACTCTGTGACCAAAACTGTGTAATAAAATTTGAAATAGATATAAATGGCACTAACACAACCCTAACATACAGTGATGCCTAAAAGTTTGTGAATCCTTTAGAATTGTCTACATTTCTGCATAAATATGACCTGAAACATCATCAGATTCTCACACAAGTCATCAAAGTAAATCAAGAGAATCCAGTTAAATAAATTAGACAAAAATATTTCACTTTATTTGTTGAGGAAAATGATCCCATATTACATATCTGTCAGGGACATAAGTATGTGAACCTCTAGGATTAGCAGCTAATTTGAAGGTGAAATTAGAGTCAGGTGTTTTCAGTCAATGGGATGACGATCACATGTGAGTGGGCACCCTGTGTTATTTAAAGAACATGGATCTATCCAAGTGTTAACACATGTTTGTGGAAGTGTATCATGGCATGAACAAAGATGACTACTGAGGACCTCAGAAAAAGGGTTGTTGATGCTTATTAGGCTGGAAAAGTTTAAAAAACCATCTCTAAAGAGTTCGGACTCCACCAATCCACAGTAAGACAGACTGTGTACAAATGGAGGAAATTTAAGCCCATTTTTACCCTCCCCAGGAGTAGTCGACCAACTGAGATCACTCCAACAGGGCTCCAGATGGCAACTAAAATGGTCGCCAGTGCGACTAGATTATTTCTTTTGCGACTAGTTTTTTCATTTCAGTCGCAAATGGCGGTCGTCCCTCACAACCAAGAGAAATTAAAATAAAAGTATAAGGAAGGTGACCTCTCATAATGTGCAGATACACTCAACCCGAGTCTGCCGTTCCTTCTCATCACACGATCATGTGATTAGTTATGGGAATTTCAGATCACTAAGAATATCCGCCTCCTTTGGCTCCCAAACGCATACATATATAGGGTAGACGCCGCACTCACGGTGCTCCCAGTTGACACGATACATTATCATGTCCGCCATACTAAAAGTGGCAAAAGCTCCATGTAAACTAATACAGGTAGATGTGGTTTTCTGATGAAAACACAATAAGACTCCGTGACAAAAAATACAAACATTTTATCGTATACACATGGGCTTGTGCAAGAGAATGGGTGGTGGTGGCGGCCTAATGGGTAGGATACTTCCCTCTGGACCAAGAGGTCATGGGTTCGAATCAAACCTTCAGCTCACCACCACTGGGTTCCTGAGCAAGACCCTTAACCCCAAGTTGCTCCAGGGAGACTGGCCCCTGTAGTTGGGGAATGGAAGTTGCTTTGGATAAAAGTGTCTGCTAAATGCTGGAAATGTAAATGTGGTTACTGTGTTATCACTATAGTGGCTCAGTATTAAATATTTACAGGACTGGATCTAAAATCCTTGGAACAGTGCTGTCTTACACAGCTTTTTCTGTGTTGCCAATCTAATTTATAAACTGAGGTGGATTTCTTTAAACGGAGGTGGATTTTTTTTAGGAAACCTCCAGAGTTTGAGAAAAGTTAACTAAAGAGCTAACAACAATCTTAATAGTTAGTGCCTATGTTTAGCCAAAACGAAGTTAGGAGGCTGACTTGAACACAAGAATGCATAGCTTTGTTAGCTTAGCCTGGGCTTAGCTAAGGTTGCATTTTATAAAACGGGATTTTAAAATGGTCAAATATATTCAAAACAATTGTTCAGCCTTACCTATGAAATGTAATCCCTTGGGATCTGGTTTGGAGCGTACAGCCCCATGCACAACATGCGTGAGGCATCTTTATCCACTCCTTCATTCCACAGCAGTGCCTCTCGCAATATGGTGGTGACATTGACGTACGATGCAGCTGGTCATGCGGTGTGTAGCAATATTCTATGTCTGTGGTCAGTCTATTAATATTCTATCTCTATGCCCAAAAGGCTCTTTGTTTTCCCAAATGTAGTCAAAGAACCGACTCATTCACGACTGCCACATCTCTATCGAGAGCAGTGTTGACAAATGGAGTTTCGTTTGAAATGATTTGCACGGCCTGGCAACCTGTTTCAGAACATATTCTAAAATATAGGAAAAATAAACATTAACTACACAAGAAACACTATGTTTTACTTTGCCAACAATTTAGTCCATGCCATGATTACTTGTTTTGTTTTAATGCTCTTTACAAGGGGTACGACTGGAGACAAAATGTGCCATGAAAATATTTTTTATTTATATTACATTTGACAGAGATTATGGCTCCTAAAAGAATAATTTGGCTCTCAAATATTTTGTGTTCAGGAGCCAATGGCTCTCAAGGTTTTTATTTTGTCTGGAGCCCTGTTCAAAAGCAAGGCGAGTAATAGTTGGCCAGGTCACAAAGGACCCCAGAGTAACTGCTAAGCAACTGAAGGCCTCTCTTGCACTGGCTAATGTAAATGTTCATGAGTCCACCATCATGAGAACACTGAACAATGGTGTTCATGGCGGAGTTGCAAGGAGAAAGCCACTGCTCTCCAAAAAGAACATTTCTGCTCGTCTGCAGTTTGCTAAAGGTCACGTGGACAAGCCAGAAGACTGTTGGATGAACGTCTTGTGGATGTATGTGACCAAAATAGAACTTTTTGGTTTGAATGAAAAGCGTTATGTTTGGAGAATACTGAATTCCAGCATAAGAACCTTATCTAAGAACTAAAATGTCAGGACATCTGTCCATGAACTAAATCTCAAGAGAAAGTGGGTCATGCAGCAAGACAACAATCCTGAGGGCACGAGTCGTTCTACCAAAGAATGGTTAAGGAAGAATAAAGTTTATGTTTTGGAATGGCCTAGTCAAAGTCCTGATCTTAATCCAATTGAGATATTGAGGAAGGACCTGAAGCAAGCAGTTCATGCAAGGAAACCCACCAACATCCCAGAGCTAAATCTGTTCTGTAAAGAGGAATAGAAAAAAAATTCTCCAAGCCAATGTAAAGGACTGATCAACAGTTACCGGAAAGGTTTAATTGCTGCAAAATTCTAAAGGGTTCACAAACCTTCAAGCACCACTGTAGCTGTATCCTCTGAAATAAATATTCCTGAAAATATATACAGTATAATGAACCCTAAGATTATCTTAAACCATAGCAACACAACATTGGAATTAGAGGAAAATGTACTTAACTTTTAATAATTAAGGTTTTGGGGATTTTTATTGGTCTATTTATTGTGAAAGTTATAAAGACAGCTGGACTTTTCCAATTGTTCCAACTGTGATGAACTAGCGGCCTAAAGGAACAGATAGGTGTCAGACAGCCTCCCCGTTACTCAAACCGCCAACTGCTTATAATAAATTCAACATTAAAGGACTGTAAGGATAAAGTCCCACTATTAAAATAAAGAAGTAAAATGAAAAGTAAACTGAAGTACATGAAATATCCAAGATTCTGCCCTATTTTAAATTTAAGCACATTTGTGTCATTGACGATGTTAAAAAGAAATTTCACTTCCTTCCTGTGTTCAGACTCTCAGATGGAGAGTCTACTCGTCAAAGGAAAGCATCACCTAATACTAACGAAGTAAAAATTCATAATACTAAAAAAGTATTATAATATTAAAACCTAATACTAACACCTAATACTAACAAAGTAAAAACTTTTCACTCAGTTTTGTCAATAATATTTCTTGTATCAAACTTTAAAAAATGCAAAACAAGAATATTCATTAGTGGTCTTTAGGCACTACTGTAGCTAGGTAGGTGTATTCTGTGCATATATATATACACACTATATTTAATCATGAAAGCCCACGAGGCACTGCACAAACTAAATTCAGGTAAAAGCATTTTGTCACACCGTGGTCTTTAAAAAAATTGCATTGACATTGTGCAAAATGTGTGTGCAGATTAACCAAATCAGTGGTGCACTTGAGCGCTATAGTGCACTCTTAGATTAGGCACTCTTAACAAATACGATCCTCCGTGTTGGTTTATACTGCACAAGCTGGATCATGTTGAAGAATTACGAGAGCAAACACACAACATGGCATTACTTACAATTACATACAGAGTTAAATCTGAAGTAAACGGATGACCACGGTGCATACTAAGCTGGACACACTACATCTAATTTTCTATGCACGGATTTACCCAATCTAATAACCTACATAAGTGCAAATGTAGGGCAATGTTAGCGGACAGCTTCAGGACATGGGGTCTGCAGCTTTATTGTTGATCTTCTCCATCAGCCGAGGCAGCTGTGTGGTGCAGATTAGCACCAGGAACAACAGCTCTCTGACCTGTAAGATCAGACACCTGGCACTAGTGTCCCACTGGTAGCTGTCTGGAGGGCACATCCAGAACACGGGTAGATATGGGCTGATGGGGCGAAGCCAATGTGGAAAGCATACCACGGTAAAGTTTATACACGGAACTGACATTTTCATGTAAAGACCAGCTTAAACACATGTGTGCATGGGGCAGCTGGTAGCCTAGTGGTTAGGATGTTCACCTTGCAATCAGGAAGTCATGGGTTCAATTCCCAAGACTGCTAAACACCTCTGAGGTATCCTTGAACAAGGTACCACCATCCCCACACACTGCTCCCTGGGCGCCGTGTTCCTGGCTGCCTGCTGCTTCACTTGGTAAATGGGTTAAAATGCAGAGGAAGAATTTCGTGCTGTTTACACTGTGTGCTGTTGTGTGTTCACATATGACTGAATGGTCACTTTCACCTCCATATTTTCTCCAGGCAGGTTCACATTTAAGATTTAGAGCTGTTGGAGAAGTATCCGAGATGGCTGCTCGAGAAGCTAAGTGAAAGCCAAAACTGCTGCAAGGTGGTCTTGAACACCTAAAAGTTATTTAAGGACTTTTCTGGCTCCACTGCTATTTTAAAACAAGGATAACAGTAAAAACAAAAGAGTACCTCTCTCATTTATGTACAGTACTGGGCAAAAGTCTTAGGGACCTGCGCAAAAATATTTAAAAACTGTTCAATAGAGCAGCAAGTGATTTTTTAATGTATTGACATTACTAAATATACTGAGCTGCTGATGGAATTTTACAAATCTAAGCAATGGTTGTAGGCATCAAGGAGAAATCTGGAACTGAACCTGTGTTCTCCTTAAAAGCTCACAGAATATTCACTACTACTTTTATACAAACAAATATGTTGATACTTTTTACTACTTTCTTGTTTGTTTATTCATTTACTCTAATGTTAACTTTGACAGCATAGACACATTATCACAGGCTGAGAAAAATTATTCAAGCAATTTGGGGACTAAGACTTTTGCGCAGAACTGTATATCCAAACTTTTGACCAGTTAATCTGCAACTCTGTTGCCTACTTGGGATGTTGCCTACACCAAATGGATTAACAAGACTGTAGAAAAGACAGCATTTACATTTGCCCATCCACGTTCCCTCGGAGCAGATTAATGTAGACTTGGGTCCCTGGACCAGACCTGCAGTAAAGGTCACTGACACCTGCAGCTCTCTGTAAGACCTGACAGATGCATCGTTTAGCCAATAAAATATTTACTGTTGTAATGACATTGTCGGATTTTATAGATTAGATTAAGTTATACGTTTTTTATAACTGGCTTGTTCTGACTGTATATTACGTATCCATTGAATAATTGTTTGTTGAATAATTAGAACGCAAGCAGCACGGATCCATGCCAGAAGCGCAAGAAATGGTAAATTGTCAAAAAACTTATTTGGAAGGTCCCCCAAATAAGTTTTTTGACAATTTCAATTAAAAAAATATCTAATAATAAATGCTACTGGTGTGTTAAAAATGGCATCATACACAAATGCCCACAATAAACAAAAACGCCCAGACTTCTTTTATGTTAGGTCTTAGAAACACCCCAAGATCTTTGAACCAAAGAGAACTTTCAGGATAGTCTCCGTCCAAAAGTGGGTGGGGAAACCCACAGATGGAGAGGGGATCCAGAGAGTGGCCCAACTTTGGCGCACCAAGTGAAAGAGCAGCAAGGGGTGAGTGTGTAGGAGAGCAAACACCGGTTTTAGACTGTTTTTGTTTGTTGAAATCAGATCTTACTAATATGCTCAGAGTTCTAAGGGTTCCTTAAATGGATATCAATATTTTCATATCAGTCAGGCCCTACTCTGTATCAAAGTTCTTTGAAGCTGTAGATAATTCTCAGTGGTGTGTCTCGAGCTCAACCACAGTCCAGTCACCCTGAGTTGAATTGCCCTGGCTGGTAGGGGAGTAGCTGCTGACAGAGGTGATAGAGGCGGATGTGGGATTGAGCTGAGGCAGGATGTGGGGCCAAAGGCTGCTCTCCAGCGGGCTAAGAATGCCCCCTCCTTGCCCAGGGAGGTAAAGCAGCGGCGGGCAGCCATCCTCACCCTCCAACAGCAGGGCCTGGTTGATCAGTTGCTGCACCATGCCTACCTTTGTGTTCCAGTCCAGCTCCCGTGGAGGCGGACGGCGGAGGTTCCCATTGGCTGCCCGCAAGGGTATCTCTGCTGTGAGGTCTTGCAGGGAAATCCTTTCCTCGTCTTCATCTTCGCTGGTCTCCATGGCCTCGTAAATGGTGCAAAGGGCAGATGACGGAGACGGTGCCTTTAGCAGCTGCTGCTGCATTTTAGGTTGGAATTGCTGCTCCAGCTCCATCTGCCACTGCAGGGGCTGCCACCGCTGCCTATGCTCCTGTTGCTCCTGATAGAGCCGAAGCTGCAGTAGCTCGCGCCGCTGCCTCTCCAGTTGGGTCTGCTGTTCCAGCTGCTGCCTCTCTTCCTTCTGCCACTGCAGCTCAAGCCACTTCCTCTCTTCTTCCTGCCGCTGCCTCTGTAATTCCAGCTGCTGCTTTTCCCGCTGCCTTTGCAGCTCAAGCTGCTGCTTCTCCTCCTGCTGCAACTGCTTCTGCAGCTCCAGCTGCTGCCGCTCTTGCTGCCTCTGCAGCTCAAGCCGCTTCCTTTCTTCTTCCTGCCTCTGCCTTTGTAGCTCCAGTTGCTTCCGTTCCTGCTGTCTCTCCAGCTCAAGCTGCTTCCTCTCTTCTTCCTGCCGCTGCCTCTGTAGCTCCAGCTGCTGCCTCTCTTCCTGCTGCCTCTGCATCACAAGCTGCCTCCTCTCCTCCTGCTGCCGCTGCCTCTGTAGCTCTAGCTGCTTCTGGTCTTCCTCCTGATGCTGCCTCTGCAGCTTCAGCCAATGCCTTTTTTCTCCCTGATGCTGCCTCTGTTGCTCCAGCTGCTGCCTCTCTTGCTGCCTCTGCAGCTCAAGGTGTTGCCTCCCTTCCTCCTTGCACTGCTGCTGTCTCTGCAGCTCCAGCCACTGTCTTTCCTCCTCTTGCCGCATCCGCCTCTCCTGCTCATGACGCAGCCTCAGCTGCCTCTGTAGCTCAAGCCGCTGCCTCGCACCCTCCAGCCACAGCCGTTGCTGCCTCTCTTGCTCATGGCGTTCCTGAATATGGTGGAGCTGCAGTTGGTGCTGCTCCAGGCGCCTCAACTGCCCATTAGGACTGTCAACAGGCAGCTTTACCAGCTCCATTCCCAGACCAGCAGGCTGCAGTTGTTGAGGCTTGTGCTGCCGGTGGCTGTTCTGCACTGGAGGGAGGTAGCAGTTGTCATTGGCCTCTTGAGTAAGCGATGGCAGGCCACCACTCTTTACCTCCCAACGGTTCACTAGCGACAGGTTATCGTGCCCTGCAGAACAGTCAAGGTTACCTGTGATATTTATTACTGTTCGAGGCGTATTTGACAAAGAGGGGTTACCAAAGGGAAGAAAAAGAGAAAGAAGTGAAAAATAGAGGCATGCAGACCAGAGCACGAAAGGGTTGGTGGTCAAGCAGCACTTCACAAACAGAAAAAAATAATACACAAAATGTCCAGAACACACAAGACAAAACTTTAACCAGGACTCCTGCAAAGTTGGTCTTCAATCTAAACTTTTGCCAATTCAATTTCATTAACTAATATCTGCTAGCAAACGCTAAAGGGGGAATAATATGGGGTTCCTCCCAGTGAATACTTTCTAGTTTTCCCATGGCAGTAATCAAGTCAGATGTAAGAAAAACAAAAATATGCAATGGTTGGTGTCCCAAGTACTGAGGGATATAGAGAGACTGGTATAAAGAACAATTTGGCCTGTTCTTCCTTCATCAGTGGCCATTTCTTCCAAGTTGTGCCATCAGATTCTGGCATCTGCAGCGGATTATCTCTTGGAGGCCCATTTTATTGTCTTTCAGTCTATTTCACTTAATGTAACACAGAGACAGAGATCAGACTAGATAATGCTCCAAAAGCTGGCTAGATCAGGCATGTCCAAAGTCCGGCCCGTGGGCCAATCACGGCACACCTTCAGATTTCATAAGGCCCGCAGCTTCGCTCTTATAGTGTGTTATTTACATGGTCGCAGCACCATTCTAATGCTATCTGGCTCTGATGTTACATACCTGTGGATGTGACACAAACTATTGCTTTCTAAAAGATCTTGTAAAAGTCAAAAGCAAAATTCACTTGTTTGAAACTTCAATGATAACAGACCACTTTGCATTACTTTTAACTCCTGTTTAAAATGTTCATGAGGCAAATATATTTATAAACTCATGGAAGTTTAAGGTCTTCTATACAGCTTGTTCAATGTTATCTGACTCTTCAGATATGAATGAAAGGCAGAATTTTGTTTTAAGAGTTGTTCACGTCTGCCCAAATGGCTTATATTTGGTTACATTGGCATTTGAAAAATAAAGGTAATTGTGAGAATGAAAATGGTTTTATAACAGTGTGTATTTTCATTTAACTTTTGTGGTTTAAAAAAATGTCAGAAGGAACTATTGGCCCCTGGGCATATTCACTTCATCAAATTTGGCCCCCTTTGCAAAAAGTTTGGACACCGCTGGGGTAGATGTTTGTTTAGTAAACTAAATTACTAACGTTACCTCAGGCCAATTCCTGTCCAAATGGTGACACTTTTTAATGTGGTAGGTTTTTTCAGTTTTGGATTAGCATGATTGAAAAGTGCACATCATGAGAGTGACATTGGAGAACAACTATCAGCATTTATCTGAGAAACAGACCAGTTATAATGATCTCTGTTACGGTTAATTCAACAAAGCTGTAATCAGGACAGTTCCAAAGAGGTCAGCTGCTATTTCACCCTGCTTAATTTATACAGCTACTTAAATAATAGATTTACCACAGAAAATGTTAGTGAACAAAAATACGGACTGAATAATAAACCTTTTCCAGGCAAATCAGACATGGCACTGTGTCCACTATACCTGCTTATGTAAATGTTGTGCATACAATGTTTCTCAAAAGACATACATAATTTATAAAGCTATGAACAGGAATAGATTTCATGGAAACCCTTAACACAGTATGGATTGAACAATAACCATTTTAATGACTCAAGTAAATTAAAAGATGGTACTGTATTCATTATCATTATCATCCAAAACACATTACAAAACAGGGCAGCCCTTAAATCCTGTGCTGTAAAACTCACAAATACAACAGGTACCCTTCAGAAGAAACAAAAATGATCGTGACAGAAAATGTCTGCATCTATATCATATTTGAAATGATTGGGTTTGTGGTGAGAGAGGAAAGGTAGTGCAGGAAGAAGGGGTGAACAGACTGGTTTGCAGAGAGAAAGAGAAGATTTCTTCTCTACAAGATTTTCAAACCACTTCTCACACACATGGATGCATTCAGGCAAGTGCTGGACCGTGTGTGTGTGTGTGTGTGTGTGTGTGTGTGTGTGTGTGTGTGTGTGTGTGTGTGTTTGTGTTTGTGTTTGTGCATGACTTATTCTGGAAAACTACATTCTAAAAACTATAACGTGCAGAACCCAGACATTCCCAGAGCTGAAGACCAAGTGGACAAAAAGGATGACCAGGAGTAGGACTGTATGTACATTTGACCATGTGGGTTCTTCTTGCAGGGAGGGATTTGTGAGTTTTGTCAGGTAGCCAGAAACACAGTCGTACAAGTGCATGCTGGATAGCACAGGTGGGGACACCAGGGTTTGTCATTTCATCAAAATTCCACTAGGAAGTAACACCATTCCTGTTCCCAGTCATATTCCATATTCTCAATCCCACTCATTTTTACACCAAGCTAACCTACAGAGAAATAAGAAACAGGAACAGATGGCCTTGCAATGTTGTTTAATGGAATTTTGGAAAAAAAACCTTCTGATTAGTATGAACTGTAATTTCTAATCATCCTCACATAACAGATCTTGAATCATATTACAGTCTCATTAGTTCCATGTGCAATTTCCAATTGAAATGTCCCATACTCACCACCAACGTTCAAGTGAGTACAAAATAGTAACAAAAAGAACCATAGTTATCTACTGCAAATCAACAAAGCCAGATCACTCGAGTACTTAAAAAAAACACAAGTGTATGTGACATTACACACCAAGATATGTTATTCTTGAGGAAAATGCATAATTTTTTTTTTGTAGGAAATGATGTGAAAATGAATCATGGCGAGCCATCTAACATTCCAACATCCTACATCGAAAACACCAACTGCAAAGCCTCTGGAAGAATATCTAACCTTAGTTAGTGCTAAATAGTTAGTTCTTGACACAGGAATGAGTTTTAAAAAAGGGATTAAGGCTACTTCTACAGTGCAGGAGAACTGATGTGCACAAACGGTAGGCTAGACAGGGATCAACAGAACAGATAAAAACAATTTAAAAAAAAGTATAAAAAAATCGTCTGACAATTTGCTTGGTAAAAACAGTAGGATAAATACATAAGTCCATCCAATGTGTTTCATTGCTTTTGTTGTTGTTGGGTTTTTTGTTTTTGTTTTTGTTTTTTTAAGTTTTTGTGTTTGTTTTTTTCATTTTTCATTGAAAGATTTCACAACATCTCAGTCTATCCATCCAAGTTCAGGGGTGCCATAGTATGCAGTGTTACTGAAGTACATTCTAACAGAAAATGAGAATAGCTATTGTACATACAGGTGTTTAAGCCATACAATCATAACCATTACTATTATAGTAGTAAGAAAGGGAAAGCAGCACTGACAAAGTCCCTCCCCCAGGGTCCTTATTTTCCCCCAGTATCATTTAATCTCCCCGTTTTCTACACAATTACCTTATCTTATAAGAAAACAAAATGACAAAAAATGGGAGTGGGGGTGGGGTTCTCTTAGGGGATGGGGGAAAAAAGGTGCATTCCGAAAGGAGGGATTTTATACGTTACCTGCCAGAAAGCTATCAGTCTTATCGCATACGGCAGAGTAGTAAGGTGGCTGGGTGTCGGTGCCGACCCTGTGTTGGGGCGAGAGGTGCATGGGTGACTCAGGGTTAGCCTGCTCCAGTGCACCAGCTCCAGTTTTCCCACACAGCAGGTACTCATCATCAGGACCCAGGTGCGACTCCCCTTGCTGGCCCAGTGGAAGCAGGTCCACAGGGCAACCCAGAAGCTCCTCAGGGTGGGCGGCTGCAGCTGGAAGGGTCAGCTCCTTGATGAGTGAGGGATTTTTGGCCTCTTCAGGAAGCTGGTCCTCATTTTCCAGAGAGAAGATGCCAGGACTCTTCCCACAGCTCTCTGCCATAGAATGGGCGTTGGAGTTGGATGCTGAACAGTCAAAGCCGTATGAGGCAACAGAGTTGGCAGACTGTGGAGTACCACCATCATCTTCTTCTCCAGCTTGTAGGTCTGCTGCCTCCTCATCTTCCTCCAAGGCAGGAAGGTTTCGAGAGGCAGAAGGGCTGTCAAAAGCCACAAGGTCATCAACAGGAGCATCAGGGTCATTGATCTGCATTTCTCCTTCAGTATCACTCGCCTCATCCCCAGAGGTGGAGGGTGAGGACGGAGCAGACACTGGTGCAGTTGGAGCATCCCCAAGTACTTCATCTGCTGGGAGAGTCTCTGCCTCCTCCTCCTCACCATCCCCGCGCTCAAGATGGATCCCTAGGTCCTGCTCCAGGTCGGGCTGGGCTGCAGGTACAGGCGTTTGCTGCTTGTCGGAGCGTGACTCAACACCTGAGCTACTGTCATAGTCTCGAAGCTCTTCTGGTGTGCTGGTCTCACTGCTGCTGTGAGCTGCCAAGGCTGCTCCACTCAGGGTGCTTGACTGGGACATACCTACTGCAGGGGCACAGAGGTTTGAGCTATCGGCTGGGACTGAGCTCTCCATCTCTTCATGAACCCCAAGGCGTTGTGCCTGTAAATGGCCCAAAGGCTGTTCCAGCCAGGCTTCAGCAAGGGACTTTTCAGGTTCAACTGCACCATTGTCAAAAAGGTTGGATGTCATATGGATGGGAGCTGCAAAGGGGTTGGAAAGGCCCCAGGCTGCAGCTGTGGGCATAGAGGGAGCTGGAGCAGTGCGGTTCAAATTGTCCATGTAACATCCTTCATAGTCATCCTCATCACCATTTTCTGCACTTTTTACACCACTGTCCTTTGGGCCCTTGCTAACCATCTCAACATCTTCATCCTCATGCTCGTCTTCTTCCTTAGATTTGTGGTGAGGTTGAAAATCCATGTGATGACTGCCAGCTTGCTCAAGGCAAATGTCCATATGACATTCAAGAGTACAGACAATGTCAGTCTCCTCCTTCACTTCTTCCTCTTCCTCTTCCTCTTCCTCTTCCTCTTCATCTGAGAAAGATTTGACTCCGGGTGGGCCCATGAATGGCTGCTCCGCTTCCACTTTCTTAAGGCAGAAGTCATCGTTTTCATTAACATGATGACTCTCCATTAGGCTGTGTGATGTCTCCATTTCTGTTTTCTTTAGTGAGACATCATCTACACCTTCATCAACACAAGGACTCTCCATTAGAGTGGGCAAAGTTGTCTCAGTTTCCATTTTCTTTAGAGAAAAGTCATCTACACTTTCATCAACACAATGGCCCTCTGTTAGTGTGGGCGAAGTTGTCTCAGTTTCCTTTTTCTTTAGAGAGAAGTCATCTACACCATCATCATGATGACTTTCCATTAGCGAGGGTGACATCTCAGTTTTCTCCTGCCAGCTGATGCTTCCAGTTCCACCAGAATGCATCATGCCCCAACCGGAGCCTCCAAATTCTGACAATCCAATATTAAATTCATCTACTTGTAGGGTCTCAGGCTTTACCAACTCCCTCTTTACCTTTTCTTCCTCCTCCTCCTCTTCCTCCTCCTCATAATGGTCATCTTCGTTGATTTCTTCCTCGGCTTTCTCAACTGCCTCCTCCTTCTCAGTGCTAGGTGAGACTGGTGATGCACCACTGAAACGCTCCACAGGGGAGGTACTCAACAGGATGGGCTCCTCTGCCAGACTAAAGGGCCTTCCTAGGCCCTCTTCTTCACATTTTGTAGCTGTCAAGTACTCCTCTTGAGGCTTGATTTCTTGTTCCAGATTCTCTGGACTCAGACCATCAGAGAACAGGTTCTGGCTCTCTGCCTGGGTATTAACAGGAGGATACATATCCAGTAGTGGAGCAGTAATCTGGTCTTCTACAAGCACAATTGAAGCTCTGGTAGGGGAGGATGGTGGTGACATGACTGTTGTGCCCAAAGAAGCAGTAGCACTAGTGGGTTCTATGAAACTGTCTACGTCCAACTCGGCTGCCAGCTGGGGAACCTTGTCTTCAGGTGTCTCTTCTTCTGTACCTGTTGGAATATCCTCAGCATCTTGTGTCATGTCTTCAGTGGCAGCAGTAATTGTTTCAGGGATGGGTTCAGGAATTTCAGATTCAGTTACGATTTCAGATTCAGTTACGATTTCAGGTTCATTTACGATTTCAGGTTCTGGTGTTTGTTCACACTTAGATTCCGGGAGCAGTGCAGACCTAGATTCTGGGTAAAG
Organism: Alestes dentex; assembly: GCA_037576975.1. Lineage (NCBI taxonomy): Eukaryota > Metazoa > Chordata > Actinopteri > Characiformes > Alestidae > Alestes > Alestes dentex. The sequence goes on along the minus strand of JBBIGA010000138.1, from coordinate 1,173,926 downwards.
TTCATACTCTGTTTCCAATGGGACTGTAGCTGCAAGTTCAGACTTGGTTTCCAGCTGGAATTCTGAATTGTGTTCAGGTGCAAGTTCTGACTTGGGTTCAGGCAAAAGTTCAAAGTTGGATTCAGGTGCAAGTTCAGACTCACTTTCCAACAGGTACTCTGATCTGGGTTCAGGTGCAAGTTCAGACTTGGATTCAGGTAGGAGTTCAGGTTTGGGTTCAGATGCGAGTTCCGACACAAGTTCAGCATGGACTTCAGGCTCGCTGGCAACTTCTCTGGTGAGGGTATTAGCAGCTGTGACAGCAGTAGCAGTGGCAGCAGCAACAGCAGTAGCAGTAGCCATGGTGTCAACCATGGGAGTTGTTTCTGTGGTAGGAGCCACATCCTTCTTCTCATTCTCTTTGGGTGTAGGTTCAGCTGCTGGTGCAGCTTTGGGGCCACGCTTTACTGGCATGGGAGTACTGCTACCCACTGCTTTCTTAGGGTTAGTCATCTTTGTTGTGCTGTTCTTTGCACTAGGGGTTTTGGGGCTGGCACTGACCTCCTTCGAAGGAGCTGGTTTGCTCTCCTTAGGCTTACTCGTCTTGGCATCTGCTGATGGCTTTGTGGGGGAAGTAGGTTTCTTTGAGGCAGACTCTGGTTTCGCTGTTGTGGCTGCCTTCAGGGTGTCAACCTTGGTGGTCTTGGTTGAGGCAGGGCGGGTGAGAGGGGAGGCAGCTAGTTTCTTGGCTGCTGGGGTGACTGGCTTGCTAACATCTAATAGCAGAAGAAAACAGGGTTTTCAGTGTCAGTTGTACTAGTACATAAATATTTGAGAAAGTAAAAACATTAATTTTTGATTTATCAATTATATGATTAAAGGACCAAGTTCTGCCAAATCTAAAAAAGTAGTAACCCATTCTTCTAAGACTATGAAGCCCTATGTTAGTTTTTGTATTTACCTTTCTTGATTGGTGTAGTTGTCTTTGAAGATGGAGTAGGAAAGCGGCAAGCAGGGGGAGCTATGGTTTTAGCAGGTGATGGTTTGGCAGTGGCGGTGGTAGTTTTAGCTGTAGAAAGAGAGGGCTTCGATGCAGATGTCGATGCCGATGTCGATGTCTTGGATGCGGCAATGGTAGCTGGCTTAGGTGCAGCAGATGACAGGCGAGAAGTGGTGCTACCTGTGGCTGGCCTGGACAAGAAAACATATTGGAGACAGAAGGGAGACATGTAATCAGCATCTCTGGGCACAATCTAAACTTTGCTGTACAAAAAGGGGTTCAGTGGAAGTGTGAGCCGATGGTGCATCAGTTTGTTACATCCATTTTTTTAGAAGCAAAATGACAAAGGCACTGAATTCGACCTTCACCAAGCAAGTCTTCTCTTCCCTGCATACTTTAGAATGAGCAAAGGATCTGTGGCTCCATAGCAATTACGCTGCTTAGACTCTGTTAACTTGTTAACCTAAGAACTTATAAGTCACAAGGCAAACCATAGTCATGGGGGCCAGAAAGGAACCAGCATAAAAGCACAGCACCAGCGGACATGGGGAGGGGATGCCTGAGCCTTCATACATTTGTAGCTCTGAACAGAAGTGGGAGATAGGATCAAGTCAGCTGTTAGAGATGTTGACCCACTTTCACAACTGCGGCAAGTGCAAAAACAGTACTGTCAGAGAACTTCCAAGATGTTTACTCAATCATTTCATGATCTTTTGGCAACAGGACCCCTGATATGCAGCACTGTGCAAAAGTGCCCCTATACAAACTGTTTAAACCCATATTTCCCCAGCATGTGACAATCAACATGTCACACCCAGTTTCTGATGGAAACTAATACTGGGTTTCCACAAGGAATATACTGTATATGTCACAACTTACTGTATAATGTTATTTGTATGTTCTTTTTTGTTTTAATTAGCATATCACTGACCATCTAAACAGATTTTAAATATTACTTTTGACTGTTGTACAATACTCTATGTCTCACAGCATGCTAGGCCAAAAACTTCACCAACTTCTTACAAAGGTTCTCTGACGACTCTGCAATAGTCTCTGATGACTCTGCCGGCAGAACTACCGCCAGATCAACATTGGAAAAACCAAGAAGCTGGTGGTAGACTTCCGTAGGCACTAACATCCTCCACTGCAGCTGCTGAACATCCAGGATATGGACACTGAGGCAGTGGAGAGCTATAAGTACCCTGGTGTTCATCTGAACAAAAAACTGGACTATACTCAACACAAATGCTCTCTACAAAAAAGAACAGGCTGTACCTGCTTCAGAGGCTCAGGTTTTTTGGCGTGCAGGGGTTGCTCCTGAAGCCCTTTTATGACTCCTTTTATGACTCTTTTACAGTGTGGTCTGCTGGGGCAGCAGTATCTCCGCTGGGGACAGAAGAAAGCTGAACAGGCTGATCCGGAGGGCCAGCTCTGTTATAGGATGCCCTCTGGACCCAGAGAAGGCTGTGACTGACAGTTAAGCTGTTATCCCTGTTGGACAACATCTACAACCCCATGCAGGTGACTTTGACAGCACTGAGCAGCTCCTTCAGTGGCAGGCTGCTACACCCACAGTGTGGGAATGAGAGATTCCGCAGGTCTTTCCTTCCAGCTGCTGTCAAACTGTACAACCTACACTTTGCAGCTGACCCCACACGCACACACACACACACACACACACACACACACACACACACACACACACACACACACACACACACACACAC
>JBBIGA010000138.1:1095872-1113067 GCA_037576975.1 Alestes dentex | reverse complement strand
ACCTCTTCCAACTTGCTTTCTCCAGCTGATATTTCAAGTTACAAATTGCTGGTTGACTATTATTATCTGTATGTTTTTCCCTTGTGTTTTGTTTGTCCACTCATAATACTACTACTAGCGTCTTTGAGTATTTTGAAAAGCGCTTTATAAATTGAACATATTATTATTATTATTATTATTATTATTATTATGCTTGTGAACCTGCATTATTCCATTGTAGATGAGCAAAGTAAAAGGTATAATCAATACATTCTATGAGCCTGCACATCCCATGAGTTCCACAAACATTTAAATTCAGCACCCTCAAGGAATTTGAGGTGTACCGAAGGGCTGAGAATCCACTTGGCTCTAGGTAGCCCGTGAGAATTGGCAGGGTGAGATCATCTGTATGAAGAGCGAGTTGAAAAGTTGGCACACATGTGGTCCTAGGGTACTCATTTAAAAGACCATAATTAATGGTACATGATCTGCATGTTGTCAAGTGTGTTTCTAATGAACAAATGTCCAAATCATGCTTATTACCTCTTTTGAGTTTGATCTTTCTGTGCTTGATTTTCCGTATGTTTCATGTCTTTGTAGTCCAGGTCGTTCTCCATCATGCTATGACAATGAGATAGTGATGATGAACCATGTGTATAAAGAGCGCTTCCCAAAGGTAAGAAACACTAGAGATACTAGAGATATACATTCATGACATGTGTATTTTGTGTGTCTCTTGTTCCCAGGTTGTGATCTGAGCAAAAATGATTCACCACTCAGAACAGTATTAAGATTCAGTACTGTGCAGAATGAATGAGATTAAATCTAAACTGTCTCTGTATAGGCATTTCCTTGATAACAGACAGTAGCATCCAATAACATCCATAATCAATCTTGGATGAGTAGTTTAAAATTTCATAACCTGAGATAAGTTGTAGGATATACAGTACTGTGCAAACGTCTTGAGCCACCCCTCATTTCTCTGTATTTTATTTTGAATCACCTTGTTGGTGCAAAAACACTATTTTATATAAAAAAAAAACTCCTGTCTTATCTTTGGCATATTAAGTAGACTGAATGAAAGAAATGAGAACAAATGTTTGACTGTGACAGGCTGCAAAGTGCCTAAAAATATGGTTGCCTAGATAATGTTCCAACCATGTAGCATTCAGCATCACCTGTATACTAATCACTAGCCTGGTCATCTGGAATCATCTGCACCTGTTTCTTCACTGGTGCATGCCTTAGGTAAGGTGTGCTTTGTTATGCTTGATTGATTCCTATGTAGGGCACTATGTGGCTTAACAAACAAAAAACATTCCTCTGAAACTGGTCAGGTTCAGGGACTGGACAGAAAATGAGAGTATTTAAAAATCCCTCAGGGAGCCCGGAGATCTGTTCTTCAATACAGTTTTATAAATACAAGAAAGCCTCGGTCTTTGGAAGAAATATATGAAGAAATGAAGGGTGGCTAAAGCGGTTTCCAGTGTTTCTAATGATTATTAAAATTACTTCATCTACACCTGTTTCTCTTTTCTCTGTCTCAGGCCACAGCTCAGATGGAAGGGAGGTTGGCGGAATTCATTCACTCTTACTCTCCTGAGAGTGTACTGCCGCTTGCTGACGGGGTTTTGAGCTTCATCCATCACCAAATCGTAGAACTATCCCGAGACTGCCTGACCAAATCACAAGAAGGCCTTATTACCACTGTCTACTTCTATGAGCTGCAGGAGAACCTGGAAAAGCTTTTGCATGATGTGAGTGTGTCTGGAGTTTGAGAAAGAAAAAAAAACACTAGCATAGAATGACTATTGCTACTTACATAAAGACTCCCAGAAGGCCTAGACTCACCTATTTCTCAAAACATTGGTTTATTAAAACTGTCGGTTCAAAGTTATATTAGTGCCATTATGTCAAGCTCTTGAAGCCCTAACCAGGAGAGGTAGCTTGGATGTATCTACCTAGGCACCACAAGGAAAAAGTACTTATTTAATATTATTTGTTTACTTTAAGGTTCTTTTGCCAACGACCGTTTTCCTCGTGGCTCTTATCGCTACCTAAGATGTTATGGGTGACAATCTGCTTATAGTAATTATATTGGGGATAATCTGACAATCTGATTATATTAGGCTGGGGATGAAAATAAATTAAATTAATCTCTCTCTCTGACTAATAAAATGTGACTGTTTAATTCTGACTGCTGTGATTAGATTGCATGATTGGAAATATATCTTTTTGAGGGAACAAATGTTTGCCCCATCGCTTCCTCCCCCTCCCTCTCCTACTCCTCTCTTTTTCATGCTCTTTTGATTTTTCATCTCTGTTTCTCTTTCCATATAGATGTACTGCTTTGTCTTGTTGTTTTGGCCCCCCTCTCTCTTTCTCTTTATTAATTTCATTTGTTTAGAGAAGAGGTAAACAATAGGTCATCCTTCTGAATAAAATGCTGCCTCTAATAACTCACTCTCTCTACCTTTCTTTTTTTTTTCTCTCTCTCTCCTTTTCTCTTTTTCTCAGGCATACGAGCGGTCTGAGAGTTCTGAGCTGACATTTGTCACGGAGCTAGTGAAGAAGCTCTTTATCATCATCTCTCGCCCTGCACGTCTCCTAGAGTGTCTGGTGGGACTCATTCTTCTCCTGTTCTTTTCCTGTCTTTCATTCATTCACATTTTCTCTCTTGCTCTAAATGCAGCAGAGAGCTCAATTGTGTTATACCACAAGACTAATTTCCTCTCCTGTTCCAAACTTGTGAACAATAGCCCAATGAACTTATATTATTGTGGAAAAACAGGTGCAGAACTTCTAGAGATCGATGGAAGTGGATGGAGGGAACCAGACTGTGATTACATTTGCATTTATATTGAAAGTCCTGTTTGCCTTGTGAGAGTGTTACAGTTATCATCATCCTCCCCTGAAGCCATGTTGGAGGTTCTTAGCGGTCAGGCATAATTTTAAAGTTTCATTCCCTCTGTCCAGCTATGCCATTTAGTTAAATGGAAAATCCATTGTCCTCATTTTCTATTAATGTTCCACATGCTCCCAATTATGGCTGCTGAAAACAAAAGAAGTAGCTCTATCCAGTGTGGCAGACCATCTCCATTCTAGGCTCTTACCTGCAGCAGTCATAGCCTGTTGAGCTGAGTAGAATGTGTGGGTCTCTTTAACTCTTGCAGGAGTTTAACCCAGAGGAGTTTTACCACTTGCTGGAGGCGGCAGAGGACCACGCCAAAGAGGGACACTTAATGAAAACCGACATACCACGTTACATCATCAGCCAGCTCGGCCTCACCAAAGACCCTTTGGAGGGTGAGAGAGAGAGACATGAATAGATTCCATATACTACAGAAATAACTTACATAACAATAAAACCAATTGCTTTTCATTAGGTTGGACTTCACAGACCTTTGAAAGTGTGCTATGACTGCACAGACACACAGGGACAATATAAAACATAGAATGAGGTCAAAATAAAACTCTCCAGAAATACTTTGTACTAAACATACACAAAACGCTGTTGTCAGTAAAAGAGGTGGATGATAAATAAATAAGAGCAGAAAATGTAATTTAAATAAATGTGTATTTAAGTAATGTATATAGTTTGCTAATATACTGATTCCTGACCTCTGGTCTTGTAGAAATGGTCAATCTGGACAGCTATGACAGTGAGGGTCCCCTCACACCAGAGACTGATGACTCTGTGGAGGTAAGAACACATACAACAGAAAACAGTGCACTACCACAAATGCAAATGTAAAATGTTTCAATTTATATACAGTAATCCCCCAGTTTTACGCGGATCAGGAGTCGCGGAATCAGTCTTACCTGGATTTTTTTCTGAGAAATCCCCACAATACCGCTGAAACTGCAAATATTCTCCGCTTTTTTGTGCTTTTGTCGTGGCAATATTTTTTTACGCATTTTAGTTCTAAATTAAGAAAAGTATAATTTACTATTTTTTACATAAATATTATGAGTAAATTCAGCTACATTTCCATATAAAATATGACTGCATAAATGTTTTTGTACTGTCCAGAAAAACAAAAAGAAATTGCGTCTTGGGATGGTGAAAAACCGCTGTACTCAGAGGCAGGAGGTTTGATAGTAGCCAATCCGAGAACGTTATTTATTTCTACTTGCTGCTGATTGCATCTGTGGCAGGTGCAGACCAGAACTTTCCCGTGGAGCGTCTTGAGTGTTTCTCTTGTTTTTTGTTTTGTTCTTCTTAAAGCCCTGTATTTTTATTACTCTAAATTAAATTAAAAGAGGCTGTTGAACTCCGTCCAGTGTCTGCTTTAACCGGCGGGTCACTACAATACAACTCCTCCTGAAGCCCCGGAATAAGATGCACCACTGATGAACAGTAAATCATTGAACTGTAAAAATTATTGATTACCCATACATTTTACTGTATTTTTATTACTAAAAATTATATCAAATTATCACTGTATTTACATGCTTATACCAAAGTTAACGACTTTTGCATACCAAAGAAAACATGCTTGCATGAATTAATTGTGGCAGACAGCAGTTCAGTGTAAACTGTCCAGCGCTTATACAGGTTTACCTTTACATTTTCGTTAAGGGTAATGTATTAAGCTGAGTTTAAAATTAAATTAAAGTGTTTCGGATTCAGTCATTTTTTCTTTTAACCGTACTGATAATGTCATGGCTCCCACCTGTTTCCAGCAGGACTGGCAGGCACTCACGCACCAGTTGAACTCAATGTGATCCATCTTTATTCTTTGACCAAAAAACACAAAACAAAACACTGGCGTGAGAGCCAGACCTACTACTATAGTTTTCTTTAACAAACAATACAAGAAGAACTGAAATCAAGAGCTGGGGTCACAAGAAACCAAACAAGGTGCTGGGATTCAAAGGAAACCATGTGCTGGGTTGTCCGACAAAGGACCTCTGAAAGAACTTAAATACACTGAAGACTAACACATCAACCAATAAGCATAGAACAATCATTAACTCAAAAACACAAAACAGCTGACTTGAAACCAAACCACTTAAACCAAGTTCAAAATAAGTCTTAACACAAAAAACCCAAACTTAAACAAGGGTGGCCTCTAGCGGCCACCTACTGTCACTGACACCAGACCTGACAGAAACTCCAGCAAATTCATGGAAACCACAGATATCCTCCACATTTTTTTGCTTTTTTCGTGGCAATATATAATTCCTCATACATTTTAGTGCTGAATTATTAAGAAAAATATAATTTACTAATTTTGTAACTTTGTAAATTCAGCTACATTTTCATATGAAATATAACTGTATTCATGTTTTTGTACTGTCCAGAGAACACAAAGAAAGCACGTCTTTCATGTCATTAACAGGCTGTTTGCTGCCTGAGGCACAGAAAATCTCGAGTTCTTTTTTATTCTATTTACAAAGCGCCATCAATATATTTTAATTTAAAACACACAACACTTGAAGATTCAAGGTTTCTAGTGGTGTTACTTAAATGTTTCTAGGACAAAAACTCGCGGAGCTTTAGATGATTGTTTTGGAACAGTCGAAATATCCTTTAGGAGGGATTGCCAACCTCAGAGGGTTAAATACTGCTGTACTACAAAAAACAGCCTGGAGTTTCTTCTCCAGCTGCGCAGAGGTCTGAGTCTCGGCCGAGAAAGACAGGCCGACGGCCACCATGCACCGGACAGCCGTTCTTTTCCAGAACGTACAGATTGCCAGTCTGCCCCTGACTCATCTTGAGTTTTTCTCGTTTTTCGTTTTGTTCTTCTTAAAGCCCTGTATTTTCATTAATGTACATTAAATTAAAAGAGGCTGTTGAGCCTCTTTTAATTTATTGAACTGTAAAAATGATTGGTAAATTATTGAACTGTAAAAATTATTGGTGATTACCTGTACATTTTACTGTATTTTTATTACTAAAAATTACATTAAATTATGACTGTACTTACCTGCTTATACCAAAGAAAATGCCCATGCATGAATTACAGTACAGTCTGTGCAGAGGTAATATCGGTATTTACATTCTAGCACTGCTGGAGTTCATTGTAAACTGTACAGTACGAATACGGGCTTACCTTTATATTTTTGTTAAGAGGAATGTTTTTTTTTTTACCACAACACAACGCGTTTTTTCACTATACGTGGGTGCTCTTGGAACGTAACCCCTGCGAAAAGCGGGGATTACTGTATATCTTAGGGGTGTCGAATTAACGTGTTAAAAATAATAATGCTCATTAATCACATGCCGTGGTGACTTTGACCCGGTCCCGTTCTGGCCACAGGTGCTCTGTAAAGTGAAGGAGGAGACAAGAACATGCTGCTTGGCCCAGTGAATGGAAGGTTTACATTTAAAAAACAGACAGATGCATTGATAAGAGTATTGTTATCTGCAATTCATGCAATAAGAAATTTTTGTATACTGCACGCATTGCATAGCAAATTTCACCCCCCACACACAAATTTAGTTTTAAATGTTTCAGATTGAAGCCACTGCTATATTCAGCCATGAAAACCTTTGAAGCAAACAAGCTCGGAGAAAAAGAGACGGAGGCGGAGTTGTTTCCTTTTTTGTGTAAATCAGCTGTATGCAAATGTAACAGTTTTGTGTACCAAGAGTATGTATCTTTTTCTGACAGGGAAAGATGAGGGTCATGAAGCCGCCAGGCGAAGCTGACTTCCAGACCATCAAACTGATCAGCAACGGAGCGTACGGGTAAGATATGACTGTCCCCTGACCACACAGGCTTCTAAAGAATTCCTATTCATTTTTTATGAACTTCAGAATGTGAAAAACCAGTGCAGCTTTTAATCAAGCAAGTCTTTGTGACCATTATATTCACTCTTTTATATATGGCCTATTGATATGTGTATATCTTATTTTAGATTAGAGTGATTGTAGCAAATGCAATAGATTTATTTTAGTATTATCTTGTGAAACACTTTACATCATAATTATTTGAAAACTGATGGATGAATTGAAGATTGAAAAGTATTATTTGTGTTCAGGGCTGTGTACTTGGTTCGCCACCTAGAGACACGTCAGCGTTTTGCTATGAAGAAGATCAACAAGCAGAACCTGATCCTGAGGAACCAGATCCAACAAGCCTTTGTGGAGAGAGACATCCTCACTTTTGCCGAAAACCCCTTTGTGGTCAGCATGTTCTGTTCCTTTGAGACCCGCAGACACCTGTGCATGGTCATGGAATATGTGGAGGGTATGATTTACAAACACACACAAAAAACTCTCTGCATTACAGACACTCTTGCTTTGCTCCATTAACTATATAGGCAAAGAGTGTAGTATGGTATTATTTCTATTATGAATTCAGTGTAGTGTGGTATATCTCTTTCCACTGGCTTTAGAGGGTGTTTACTTCTTTCCATCAATGCTTCACTGTTTGCATCTCTCAGATGTTTTATAACAGGGCAAAAGACAACAGCTGTTGAAAGGCACCTGCTGTCAACGACTTCTCTGCTGTGTCTCTTTCTCTTTTGAGTCTGAGGGGGCGGAAGTAATTGTATCACCCATCTGTGCAAGTCCAAAACTACAAATGAAAGTCATAAAATGAATTATTCACTTGTAAAACAGGAGAACATGGAAAGCGTCTCATGGCCCCAGTGCTAGATGTTCTGTGTGTGGTGTAAATGTTTTAATTTAGGCCCAAGGTCCAGGACCTTGTGTGCACATGTTACCTTAAAAATAAAGCAGCTGCACAAAGAAGGTTCCTCCTTTCTGCCTTAGGGTTAGGTTTAAAGTTAACCTCACTGCTCAGTAGAGAAAGCATAGAAAGAATATGGTAAGGAAAGTGAGAATTGGTTAGAATAGTCTGGCTACTATCTGCATTAATTTGTTTCCATTAAATGTAAAGTGGCCACTATCTGCATTAATTTGACTGCATTCAATGTAAAATGGCCACTTTAATGCAGATAGTAGCCAGACTATTCTAACCAGTTCTCACTTTCATTACTGTATTCTCTCTATGCTTTCTGTACTGAGCAGTGAGGTTAACTCTCTATGCTTTCCTTTTAGTCACGTGTGAACACGCCACAGCACAGCACACAGTGTGAACAATGTGAAATTCTTTCTCTGCATTTAACCCATTCACCAAGTGAAGCAGTGGGCTGCCACCAACAGGGGCAGTGTGTGGGATACCTCAAGGGTACCTCAGTGATGACACTAGCAGTCCTAGGATTTGAACCCATGACCTTCTGATCACAGGGGTAATTACCTAACCACTAGGCCACCCAGCTGCCCCACACTTTTGAGCAATTATATGCCTTATACATGTATATACTTTGGGGTTTATACACACAGGACTCTTGTTTTTATCCTACTGTCATTTCAGTCATTGGCATTATCACATTGTTGACAGCAACTCCTTAAAAGGCTCCATTAAGAGTGAAATATCCGTTTCTGTGCTGTTAGGTGGAGACTGTGCCACGCTGTTGAAGCACATCGGCGCACTGCCAGTGGAAATGGCTCGCATGTACTTCGCTGAAACAGTTCTCGCTCTCGAATACATTCACAACTATGGCGTGGTGCATCGGGACCTCAAACCTGACAAGTATAACAACTTAGTGTCATAGTATCTAGTGAGGACTGTCATTATATTATTGACACTTGTAATTTACGTTAAGTTTACTCTATGGATAATTGTTTTCTTATGATTTGTCACATTTTATATTATTATATTATTTCTTATTCATTTCAAATGTTTCATATGAATTATTACAGCAGCAGGTATGAATATGTACAAATAAATATACTTACCTGTTAGTTTAAATGTACTGTGACCTTCAGTATACAGCAAAATGTCACATACCCACAGCTTAACTGATTTACCTAGCGAAGCTGAATCTCAATTACATAATTAACCTGTGTTAACTTACGGTATCACAGCTGATGGTTTGCTTCTGAGTCTATAACGATTGTCATTTGTTTTATATAAAGTTTAATTTTTACCCTCATTTCCACTATGTGACGCAAAAGCCGTCATAAATATCTACATGTAATTGACCTACATGAAGTGGTTTACATAAACTGTGTTTACATGAACAGTCAAGGACTGAGTACCTTGACAGTAGCTGCATTTTTTTAATACTAAAGGTAATAAGGTGGGGGGCATGAAGGCATGGAAGCTGTCATAAAGTGGAAATGTATTTGTGATTACACAAGAGAACATAATGCAATACTTTATCTCTCTGTCTCCCTTGCTCCTTGTCTCTGTCTATATCTACACCACCTCCAATTTATCTCACAGTCTGTTGATAACATCTATGGGCCACATTAAGCTAACTGATTTTGGCTTGTCCAAAATGGGTCTGATGAGTCTCACTACAAATCTGTACGAGGGCCACATTGAGAAGGACACCAGAGAGTTCCTTGACAAGCAGGTATAAACACACATACTGGTGGTGCTGAATGCTGAGTGGTTCGAACACCTTTATCTAGGAACTTTGTATCTTTAGGTACTTTGCAGCCTGTCACAGTTAAACATTTAAAGATTAAGTAATTAAAGATTTAATAATGTAAACATAAATTTCATAGTCTGCTATATGTTGGGGTAAATTGCAGAAAGTAACTGTACTTGGCTCTCAGGTTTGTGGCACCCCTGAATACATCGCCCCTGAGGTGATTCTGTGTCAGGGTTATGGTAAACCTGTGGACTGGTGGGCCATGGGCATCATCCTGTATGAATTCCTGGTTGGCTGTGTTCCTTTCTTTGGAGATACGCCTGAGGAGCTGTTCGGACAGGTGATCTCCGGTGAGAAACTCAAATATTTCAGTCATCTGACTCACTGTACTGTGTGTAACTGCAAACAGGCCTAAATAATGGGAACCACTTTTATGCCTTTTTCCCTTATAAATGCTTTAATTTTAAGGGAATTTGTTGAGGCATACAATATATACTAATTTTTTCAAACTATATACTTTTGCATTTTGTTATTCATTACTGTTGAAAACCTGAATAATTTCATTCTTAATTATTATATATTTCTTCTGACTAATTATTTTGCTACTTGGTGTAGACCACTACTGCATAAGTACCCCTTTTGAGGCCTCTTCCTCTTGCTCTTATGGATTTTTTTTTCTCATCACTGTTGCTTTTAGCTTGCTAACTTGAGGCTTGGACCTAGATTTTTGTAAAGCTGCTTTGTGAAATAAGCTAAATAAAGTTGAAGTGAATTTGCACCGTTACAGACTCAAGCAAAGTGTGTGTGTGTGTGTGTGTGTGTGTGTGTGTGTGTGTGTTGCTATATTTGGCTCTTTGCCAAATGTCTCGTAGTGAAAGGAAAGCATGTATACATTAGGATATTTTGCTGGTCTTCACAAGAAAACGTGCCAGAAAACAAATAAAACTTTTTTAGAACAACATAATGAGCAGAGGGATTGCTTTTTGGTGACTGTAATTAAGGTTAGCCTAATGTATGTTTGTGTTTGTGTAGGTGTTTGTGTTTGTGTAGGTGTAGAACAACTCTGCTACAGCATTACACAAATCAGCAGTCCTCATTCCGGTGTATTTGTGTCTGTGTGTAGATGACATTGTGTGGCCTGAAGGTGATGAAGCACTCCCTCCAGATGCCCAGCACCTCATTTCTGCCCTGTTACAGACCAGCCCACTGGTTAGACTGGGAACGGGTATGTATTGCAAAGTAATACTAATCTAACTAACTAGGCTCTCAAAGCTAAATTAGGTTAACCTGCATTACTCATTAGTTTGAGCTAAATATATACCTTAAAGATAAATTAGATAAAACCCTTGTCGCTAATGATGAAATCAAGCTTGCCCAATATTTGACAGCTGTCGTTTTTTTCACATGGAACTCTGTGTGTGTGTATGTGGATCAGGAGGTGCATTTGAAGTGAAGCAGCACCCCTTCTTTTCTGAGCTGGATTGGAACAGCTTGCTGAGGCAGAAAGCTGAGTTCATACCTCACCTGGAGTCAGAGGAGGACACCAGCTACTTTGACAGTGAGTGTGTGTATCTGAATGTGTGTGTGTTGGTAGAGTGTCAATATGTGTACGATAGTGTGGCCATGTTCTTATACCTGTCTTTGTCTCTGTCTCTCTCTCTCTCTCTCTGTCTCAGCTCGTTCAGAACGGTACCATCATCCTCACTCATTTGATGAAGATGACACAAATGATGATGAGCCTGTAGAGATTCGCCGCTTCTCCTCTTGCTCCCCTCGCTTCAGCAAGGTTCTCTCTCTCTCTTTCTGTCTGTAACAGTCTTTCAGTTTCTCTGTTTATCCATCTATGTCCCTTTCTTGCTCTTTTTTTCACTGCTTGTTCACATACAGATCCCCATTTCTGTAACTTAGTCTTCAGTTATTTGCCCCACTGCTTCTCTTTCAGCTCTACCTTTTTAATTATTAATTTTCTTTCTTGCTTTCTGAAACAAATAACTTTGACTGTGGGTGATGTGGTCTTCATTCTCATTCTTTCTCATGTTATTTATATGTGTCTGAACGGCAGGTTTACAGCAGTATGGAACACCTGTCCCAGATAGAGCACAAACCTGTGGTGATCCGAAGAGATCCAAAAGGTCAGCAGGAGGACAGGGGCAAGAGGGAGAGCCTGGGCAGCTTGACAGTGAGAGACAAAACATGGAGGACAGGCTCATCTGAGATGTGAGTACACAAAAAGAAACAACAGATTCAGAAAACTTTATTGATTCTGGAAGAAAATTGCTTATGCTATGACTGCACAGACACACACACACACACACAGAAACAAGAACAATATAAAATATAGTATGTCAAAATAAAATTCTCCAGAAATTCTCAGAAAATGCTTAGTACTAACTACACTATGCTATATACACAAAATGCTGTGGTCAAACACAAAAGGCTGTGCATAGCTTAATCCTTTCATGAAATGACGTGTGAATGTTGTGGGTTTCAGATATTTTCCCCTTCTTTATGTGAATTAAGTAGCTTTCCTTTATTAAAAAAAAACCTGGACTGGCAGGTTCAGTTTTTTCTTAATTTCTTTATTAATTTTAGTACATGCTCTATCTATCCACCTTTTTCTTTCTTCAATGTAACACTGTAAGTATTGGTAGGAAGCATCTGTCCTGTTCCGAGTCCTCCTTTACTGAGTCTGACTCCAGTCCCCCGCCTGGAGCCCGGCGCCGTTTCTCTGCTCTAGTGGACACTCAACGGTTTGCCTCAACTCTAGAGGGTGAAACAGAGGCACACTCATGCCAGCCATCGGTTAAAGCCAGGGGAAAGTCACTAGAGGGAGCTACAATGCCAGCCAACTCAGGCCATGCAGAGTCCTGTACCACTGCAACTGGGACACTTGGAGGAGGTTTGTGAACCTTTACCAAGAGGTGAAATTTATATTTATTATTAACATTAGTATGAGGTATCTCACTTAGACTGTTAATAAAAAACAAATGCTAACATAACAAAAATATATTGTATGATAGCTTTATATCTATCTTTATATCCACACTTTTTTCCAGAAAAACTGCTAAAACCTGCTGACCCTTCCGTGGCCTCAGCACCGCTCCATGTTCCTGACCTATTTGGGCCAAGAGCCATGAGTGACCTGGTTCTTCGACGAGTGCGGCATCACCAACTCTCTGCTGATGGAGACAAACGCACCCAGACCCGCAGTGGCACTAAAGTAATAAAATCTGCCTCTGCCACTGCCTTATCTGTAATCATACCTGCAGGTAAGACCTCACAGATGTTAAATCCCAAAGAGGCTCACCCACCCACCACCCACCCTCACACACACCTGAACTGTGAACATCTGCCCCCTTGCACTTTACACATCACTCTTATGATGCTCATGCAGCTGCATGTCCATGTTACAGTTGTTCTTGGATACTGTTGTCTCTGTATTTTCATACATTGACTGTAGGTTTGTTTATTTTGACCCGCTGTTGATCTTTTGCACATATAAAGCACACAATTACATTCCAGTACTGTTGCTTTCCACCTGACTGCTGCAATTTTTTTATGTTTAAAAAATGACCTTGTACCAAATTGCACTTTTTTTAGCTTAGAGTTTATATGCATAGTTTATTTATATATGTATATTCTGTGTGTCCTTTTGTACTCATCTTGTCTCATTGTATACATGTACACAGCTGAGATGACTTGACTTGACTTGAATAGTGGTGCCACTGGTGAATTGCCGTTACAATTTTTTTAGTGTTGGATTAGGCTTAATCTGGGCATGGGAGACTGTTTTAATGAATAATTGCAATATTTCTCTGTCGGTTTGTTTGGGTTTTTGTATCTTTTTCACTTTGCATCTTTGCTACATTGTCATATTTTGCTTTTTCTTTATTTATCTCTCTTTGTCTCTTTTATTTTTCTAGTAGAGCAGCATGGAACGTCCCCATTGGCCAGCCCAATGTCGCCGTGCTCTATTTCCTCAAACCCATCCTCACGAGACTCCTCCCCCAGTCGAGACTACTCCCCATCTGTCAGTGTGCTGCGATCGCCTATCACCATCCAGCGCTCGGGCAAGAAGTATGGCTTCACCCTTCGTGCTATACGAGTCTACATGGGAGACAGTAACGTGTACAGCGTCCATCATATGGTTTGGGTAAGGGCTTCTCCTTGAAATTCTGGAAATGTTTCATTTGTAAACTTTTTAATGTATAAATAATCTTCCACCATTTTTTATGATTCATATGATTAATATATTCCAATAACAGCATGTGGAGTGTGGAGGCCCCGCCCAAGAGGCAGGTCTATGTGCTGGTGACCTCATCACTCATGTAAATGGGGAGTCTGTCCATGGCTTGGTTCATACAGAGGTAGTGGAGCTCATTCTAAAGGTAAGGGACTGACAAGAGACTCCTTGGTGGGTTGTAATGGTTTCTAATCCATTACGAGCCAGGGTTAATTGTATTTTTATAATTATAGTGATGAGTCATTGTTGGTGGGAATGTAGAACATTAAGGCAGTATTTGTAGAGACATGGAAACTGTATATTTGAATCATAATTTATTGCTTTTCATACTGTCATCATAACATCCAGCAACTTTTTTGCACATCATATTTATGTTTATAATTACGATAGGCTGATATCATGAAGCCCAAGGTCTTTCCTTTATTTTTCCTTATTTTTTTTTGTTTCTACTCAGAGTGGTAATAAGGTAACCGTGACCACGACCCCATTTGAGAACACTTCCATTAAGATCGGTCCGGCACGCAAGGCCAGCTACAAGGCCAAAATGGCCCACCGCAACAAGAGAACCATAGCCAAAGAGGGACAGGAAAGGTGGGATGTCGAGCTGTTTATATATTTTATATATATATATACCTTTAGAAAAGCGTGTAAAATGTTACATTTATTTAATGTTAAATACTTTTTCTCTCTCCCTTTCTTACAATCACTTTCTCACTGCAGTAAGAAGCGGAGCTCTCTGTTCCGTAAGATCACAAAGCAGTCAAATCTGCTGCACACCAGCCGTAGTCTGTCATCGCTGAACCGTTCTCTGTCATCTGGAGACAGTCTCCCTGGCTCCCCAACCCATGGCCTGTCAGCCCGCTCTCCACCAGACTCTGCCTACATCGGTCAGTTTCACCAAAAAAAACACACAGTGGTACAGCTCTAATTGAAATGCTTTATATCCATGTGATGCTTTTGCTCAAGGTAACTTACACAACCTGCTGTAAAGACAGTCTTCCAGGTGTATTTTGGAGTCAAGGGCATAATTGCCAAACTCATTGAATGGAAACAAACCTATGACCACTTGAGGTCTGGCTATCTTTTCCACCCTTAAACATTACTATTTACTGGATAATGTATGGAATCCTTTCTTATGTTCTTATGTTTATTGCTTCAAAAGGATAATGACATGTTCGCAAAAAAGTATTAACAAGGCATTCCCCTTGCATTCCTGCAACTTTTCTCTCCATTTTTCTTATCAGGCACATCTTCCCAGAGCAGCTCTCCCGCATCCTCCACGCCGAACTCCCCCGCTGCATCGCAGCACATGCGGCCGAGCTCTCTGCATGGCCTTTCTCCTAAACTGCACCGCCAGTACCGCTCATCTCGCTGCAAATCAGCGGGAAACATCCCCTTGTCTCCACTGGCACACACACCGTCCCCGACCATATCCTCCCCGCCCCCCATCACTGGCCACTCTGTTGGCAGTTCCAACACCACGCAGACCTTTCCTGCCAAGCTGCACTCCTCTCCGCCCATCACCCGGCCCCGGCCCAAAAGCGCAGAACCACCTCGTTCGCCTCTCCTCCAGCGGGTGCAGTCAGCTGAGAAGCTGGGCCCACCCCCTCCTCCCTCCTTTCCATCAGCATCAACACTATCTGGGTCTTTTGCATCATCTGTCACATGTCAGGAGAAGAAAGGAAGCCTCAGCATAGTCATGAGGAAGCACAGCTTGGATGTAGCACATGCCGAATACCGGCGTGAGTCCTTCCACTCTGAGCATGCTCTGCAGAGCCTGCTGGAGATCGAAGGAGAAAACTCCCCATTGCCACTCACTCCTCCTGCTGCTGATTCTCCCACACACAAGCCCTCAAACGCAACCAGTGACGACATACTACAAACGGCAAGCCGTCTGGTACGACAGAGATCTCCTTTAAGCCGCGAGTCGTCACTGACTGAAAAAGAGAAATCGAAGATTGCCAGAAAAATAGAATGGAGCAAAGCAACTGATGGTAAAGCAACCCAGACCTGTGACCTTGTAAAGCAAGACAAAGCAACATCAAAGTCCCTACCAACACAGGCCTGTATTCTGGCTGTAAAAGCAAAAGAGAAGGAGTCCGCTGTCCCTGAAGGTAAAACCCCATCATTGAAAATAGAGACTGTTAGAGTGGGCTGTGATCCAAAAATGCCCGAGTGGACCCCCACTGCAGGGGTGCAGGAACAGAAACACCAAGCTGTTCAGACCATGGTTGGTAAAGGCCAAGACAAAGGCAAAGCAGGGTGGGAGAGAGACATCATAACCAGGACCAGAGCTGTGGAGGTAGGGAAGCTGGGGAGGGGCACCCAGACTGTGGATGTTAATATGAAGATGGTGAGTGGAGATAATGAAAAGGGAGGTCCAGACAATAAAGCTAAAGCTCCAATGATTGAGGCAGGTCCAGCCCAGACCAAGTCAAAGGAGGAGAAGACCTTAACCCCATTGAGGTCAACCAGAGTGCCCCGGGAGGAGAGATCTCTTTTGGAAGTTCTGGAGGAGAATCCGGCCTCCCATTCCCCTACAACCCCATCTCCTAGTGGCGGCAAATCACGAGCCATCTCTCCCGGTGACAGATCAAGCTTCGTCACCCAGCTCACAAGCGTGGCTAAAACAGTGCTTGGGCCGATGAAGCTGGGATCTCAAGATGGGGGGAAAGGGAAGGACTCAGTCCCCAAAATGAGTGACGATAAGCGGGCAGGGACTCTAGGAAAGTCTGAGGCTTCATCTGGAGTTCACCGCGCACCCACAGGCACTTGGCCTGGACCTGGATCTTCTAAATCTGAAAATGCCTTGAAAAGCTCTTCCAAGCATTCCTGAACTTCCCGTTTGGAATTAGTTTGAACTTAAGAGTGTCATAGAGCAAGTATGACACAACTCGTAGTTTAACAGCCACCAAATCAACTAAATACAAATTAAATATACTTAAAAAAAAAAACTAAGAAAACATCCAAGAAAAAGGTGCTTCAAAATCATTTTTGTCAAATATGTGGGTTATAGATGGTGTTTTATGTAGATGTTAAACCACGTTTTCTTAAAGGGTAAAGAAGCTGTATGTCTATGTAGATGCATGTTACAAATTGTGAATATAAGAAAAAAAAACAGAGAATATAATACGAAAAACTAAGCAAAGACCTGATGCTCGTGAACATTTTGCACATCCAAGCATTCACCCAGTCCAGAACACAGCAGCAAGTCAGGCATCGCCAACTGTCCCGTCAGTGGACTTGTCAGTCATTTCATTCATCTCTGTTTCAGCCGGTGTGGAAAGAAAATCTTAAATGGTGTTCTATTTGGTTGGAGTTAGATAACTTTAAATAGCCTTTCTCAGATTAACCTTCCAATAACGTAAAGTTAAACATATTCAACCTAATACCTGCCATTACAGCAACTGTTTTCAAAAGATTATCGGCAGTTTTTAAAGGACATCATGCATCAATTAATTATTTAACTGTACTGCTGAAGACTGGATTTTTGACTGTGAACTCTGTGTGTGTGTGTGTGTGTGTGTGTGTGTGTGTGTGTGTGTGTGTGTGTGTGTGTGTGTGTGTGTGTGTG
>JBBIGA010000138.1:1061245-1076942 GCA_037576975.1 Alestes dentex | reverse complement strand
CACTTTGCTAGCAGAAGATGTTAGAGAAATTCCTTATTATTTGCAGGTGCTGGAAGCCTGCATGAAAAATTGTGGGAGACGGTTTCATAACGAAGTCGCCAAATACAGATTCTTAAATGAGCTGATCAAAGTTGTTTCTCCGAAGGTAAGACCACCTTCAAAAGCTTTACACATGATCTGTGTGTGTGTGTGTGTGTGTGTGTGTGTATATATATATATATATATATATAGTAAACCCCCACTTTAACACGGATCAACAGTCGCGGTCTCAGTCCATCGTGGATTTTTTTGGAGAACCAAACTAATAATTGTTTGTGGAAACCCCTGCACTAACGCGTAAACTGCAGCTATCCTCTGCATTTTGTTTTGCTTTTGTGACGTCCAGGCCTTGTCCGCCACGGTCCCTAAAAAATAACTATACATGTTTTGGTACTGTCGAGAGAACACAAAGAAAGCGCGTCTTGGGATGGTGAAATACCGCTGTACCAATCCGAGAACACTATTTATTTCTCCTTGCTGCTGATTGGCTGCTGCCCTGACGCAGCTGCAGCCCAGGATTTCCCCCGTGGGGCATCTCGAGTGTTTCCATGTTTTTCGTTTTGTTCTTCTTAAAGCCCTGATTACAGTATATTAAATGTATTTATTACTGTGTTTACCCTGCTTATACCAAAGAAAATGACGCATACAAAAGAAAACGCCTGAATGAATTACAGTACAGTCCATATAGGGGCAACATCGATATTTTACATTCTAGCACTGCTGGAGTTCAGTGTAAACTGTACAGTACGAATACAGGTTTACCTTTACATTTTCTTTAAAGGTAATGTATTAAGCTAAAATGAAATTAAAGTGAACATATCTGGGGGCATAGGGTTTACACTATTAAAATAGGCATTTTTAGGCATTTTTTTACCACACCACAACATCGTGGTTTTTCACTATACGCGGGCGCTCTTGAAACGTAACCCCTGTGTCTGTGTGTATGTATGTATACATTTAATAAATTTACATGCCCTGGCTTGTGAAAAATCAGCCATTTTTAGAAAATATGATTGACCATGCCCAAAATGTAGTGGTTTGTGGATGAGCGAAGCCATTTATTATCACACATTGTGTTTGTTTTTTTTATTATAATGACAAGTGAAAGCACCCAAATGGAAAAGTTTACATACCCTGATAATATACACACAAATTGACACATACAGAAATTTGTGTCTATTTATAAAAGGTGAGAGATTCTGGCTCTTGACAGTCACCAGCATATTTCAAACATGGGGAAGGCAAAATAACTGTCAAAGGACCTGAGAGAAAATGTTGTTCAGCTTTATAAAACAGGCAAGGGATATAAATAGATATCCATTGAGAACTGAGAATGCCAATCAGCAGTGTCCAAACTCATAAAGAAGTGGAAATTGAGGGGTTCTGTTGACACCAAGCTATGGTCAGGTAGGCTTCGTCCACATGGACATTCGAATCTTGGATAAATGAACACGCTCTGAACACCATACACGTTTTTGTTGCATTTTGTAGCTGCGTCTGATTGACTTCAGTGAGGTATTACACTGGCATTCATCTGACGCTGTTTAACGCCAGCCTGGAGCCCAATGTGTAGTTTTGTGTATTTACCTGTGGGGGCAGTAATTATTCAGTTCAGTTGACATGTGGGTTGTTTTTGTGGATAGTTCTGCATTAAAAACATAGATCCCTATTCTTTGTTTAAACTAAGACATTCTTGTTTCATTAAAAATCCTCCTGATAAGGTGTCCTAGATGGCCTAGTGGTTAGGGCGTTGGCCCTGCAATCAGAAGGTTATGGGTTAGAATCCCAACTGCTTGTATCACCACTGAGGTACCCTTGAGCAAGGTACTGTCCCCACACACTGCTCCCCGGGCCTTGTTGGCAGCAGCCCACTGCTTCACTTGGTGAATGGGTTATATGCAGAGAAAGAATTTCTCATTGTTCACATTGTGATGTGGTGTGTTCACACGTGACTGTAAGGGTTCATAAATTAAAAAATGAATTTAGACAGGAAAGGAACAGCAGGAAAGGAAAGAGGGTTCACCCTCTTTCTGCACAATGTCAGGTCAAATGGACATTTTCTGTGATTTTTGAAGACATGCGAAGATTTAAACATATTCATATCTCTATACGTTTATTTTTGTTATGATTAGTATAATAATAATAATAATAATAATAATAATAATAATAACAATAATACATAATACAATTTATAATAATATATATCTCATTGGTATAATAAAAAACAGATTTAAATCTCTATATATTTATTATAATACGCAAGGGCTGAACGCCCGTGTGGATGCTTTGATTTGCTCCAATGAGCAGAAAAACACGCATACCTGACGCCACGAACGCCTGAACAACGCCTGATTCAGACACCCATGTTTTCAGCTAGAACTCCCAGGAGAATTGTTCGGGATGCAAAGAAAAAGCCACAAATAACTTCATCTGATATCCAGTCTTCTCTACAGAAACGCAGGTGTGGTGTTCCAAGATGCACACTAAGTAAAGTGACCATTCTGTTATACGTGAACACACCATAGGACAAAATTCTTCCTCTGCATTTAACCCATTTATCAAGTGAAGCAGCAAGAAACCAGGAACACAGCACCCGGGGAGCAGTGTGTGTGGACGGTGCCTTGCTCAAGGGTACCTCAGAGATGACACTAGATGTCTTGGGATTCGAACCCACGACCTTCTGCTCGCAGGGCGAACACCCTAACCACTAGGCCACCAGCTGCCCCGCCATCTCTCTACAGTGCACGGTCCTGGAAATTTGAGGCACATATGGAGGCACTTGAAGAAAAACTGGGCTGCATGGTCGAGTTGCCAGAGGAAAGCCATTACTGCACCAATGTCACAAAATTGCTTGCTTAAAATATGCAAAACAGTACCTATACAAGCATTAAAACGTCTGGAAAAAATGTCATTTGGAGAGACCAAAATTGAACTTTATGGTCACAACAATAGAAGCTATGTTTGGAGAGGAGCCAACAAGGCCTATTGTCAGAACTCCACCATCCTTACTGTGAAGCATGGAGTGTGTGAGCTACAGTGCCACAAGGAATTTGGTCAGAGTTGATGGCAAGATGAATGCAGCAGAGAATACTGGAAGACAATTTGTTCTCAGAGAATACTGGAAGACAATTTGTTCTCAGAGAATACTGGAAGACAATTTGCACTCATCAGCGCGGAAGCTGCGCATTGGCGCACTTGGACTTTTCAACATGACAGTGATCCCAAACAGGCCAAAATGACCCATCATTGGCTATAGCAGAAAAAGGTAAAGGTTCTGGAGTGGCCATCTCAGCCATTTTGGGGAGATCTCAAACGTGCAGTTCATGCAAGACAGGCCAGGAATTTAAAGGAACTGGAGGCTTTTTGCCAAAAAGGAGAGGCAGCTTTACCATCTGAGAAAATTAAGTCCCTCATCCATATATATACACAATGTGTGTGTGTGTGTGTGTGTGTGTGTGTGTGTGTGTGTATTAGGGCTGTGCACGTTATTTTGAAAGTTCGTTGGACAAAATAATATGAACAAAAGTAATGGGACCTGACCATTACACCAACAGGGACTCTGATGACACTGCATTCAGATACATAGACTTTCATATGGTGTTGGTCCCTTTTTGCAGCTGCTATAATGGTTCCTCCACCCCTCCTCTTCTTTCTCTTTCTCCTTTTCATAACTTCTTTCTCTTCCTCTCCCTCCCATTTCCTTTCTCCGTGTCTCTCTCTGTCTCTCTGTTTTTTCTTCAGTATATGGGTGATTCTGTGTCTGAGAGGGTGAAGACTAAGATAATTGAAATGTTGTACAGCTGGACTGTAGCCTTTCCCAACGAGGCCAAAATAAGTGATGCATACCAAACACTGAGGAGGCAAGGTAACTAATCATCTCATTACTTTTCACATGGTTGCTTCCACGGCTACTCATTGACTCTATTCCTGGCATCTGATTGGTCAAAATGTAGTCTATCTGTACTGTTACTTTTGTTATAACCACAAACTTGTTATTCACCCTTGTTAAAAAGACTTAGAAATGTGTATATAGATGAATAAAATTCTGCTTACTATGTTGTGCAAAAGTCTTGAGTCATTTCTTCACATTTTGCTTCCCAAGATCCAGAGTTTATTGTAAATTTAATATGGTCTTGTGGAACTGTTCTCCAGGCTTCCTAAAGGACTTCAGAGCCTCTCATTTTCTGTCCAGTCCCTGAAGCTGACCAGTTTCAGAGGAATGTTTTTTGTTTGTCATACAGTAACCTATGTATGAATCATGTATGAAACATAAAGCTAACTTAAGGCCTGAAACAGTGAAGAAACGGGTCCAGATGACTCCAGATCATTAGGCCAGTGATTAGTATACTGGTGGTGCTGAATGCTGAGTGGTTGGAACACGTTTTCATTGCAGGACTCATCTCGTCAGACCCTGAGCTGACCGCAGACAAAACTCTGATCCCGTCTCCACCTACACGCCCCAAAAACCCTGTTTTTGAAAATGAGGACATGGGCAAGGTGATTATCTGCTTAAACACACCTGGTTCAACAGCAAAATATATGCAATAAAAATTAAATCGAAATTTGATTTGACGAATAAAAACCTGTGTGCAGCTGTTGGCAGAGCTTCTGCGGAGTAAGAACCCTGAGGATCTGCAGGAGGCCAACAGACTCATCAAGAACATGGTTAAGGAGGTGAGAACTGACAGTAGATTATCAATCTGTCTTTAAACCTTAATCTGTCAAGAACCTCATTGAGTTCTTCCATCAAAACTCCCTCCAGTTATTAGAGACAGTTGAATGATAAAAATATTTTCCATACCTCCTCAGACATTGTTAGTTTACTTTCATATTCACTGTGGCCCAAAATAGCAAAGTAGAATTTAGACCCAATTTTATACCACTATGTGATGAGTATGCTAAATAAAATAACTCCATGATGCTATTTTTATGTTTCTATTGTATGTTTCCCTTTTATTTACCTGATAGTAATGAAGTCTCATTTGTAGGTATCTGTACAGGTCTCTTTGCTCTTATTAAAAATAAAAAATATATATTTTACAGTTTGAAGGTGTCAGATAGAGAGACTCACCTGGCCAAACAGTTTGCCCAGTTTAGCGTGGCAGATGAACCCAATCGTGGATAGAACACGAGAGAGTTGGTAGACCACACACCTTGCTCTGAGAGACACACACACACACACAGAGTGTATAAGGGTACAAAAGACGAGTACTCATGGTACCAATTGGGTTGGAGTCAAGTGGGAGGGGGCACGAGACTCAGTGACTGAGCACTGGTTCCTACCTGCTTCCTTGTTTATAACCCCGTGACGTGCGTCACTTCTGGGACCCCGTGCGGGTCACGTGACTGGTGTGTGTGACAAAAGGTCTTGTAGTTTACCATTTGTCATAATAACATAGTGGGCCAATAATTCAAATCTGTTATGTAAAGTATTAGGAATAGATTCTGCATCAAAAGATCTTGGGGCCTTTACAAGGCTATTTAAATTATAGGTTTTAATGACATTATCCCATTTGTGTTGGTTGGTAGAGTGGTCTTGTTGCCTCAGTGCCAAGTCCTGAATGTCTTGTTTTCTTTCGACAGGACGACGCCCGGGTGCAGAAACTGACCAAACGCATGAACACCCTGGAGGAGGTTAACAACAATGTGAAGCTTCTGGGAGAAATGCTGAGTCACTACGACCAAGATAGGTCGTCAGATGCCGATCGTGAGCTCATCAAGGTGCACGAGAGCGTTAGCATCTGGCCAGCACACAGTGGCTGAGAAAGTGATTAGTTTGCTACGCAAACCAGTATAGCTGTAACCTTCTGTTACTATAACCTTCCATTCTTTATTAGCTACATTAGCCTCATAGCAAGTGGAAAACTAAAGAAGCAACAAATGTGTTGTTTACTACAGCGTACAATGTAATGCAGCTTTTTCATGTGGAAAAAATAGTGTGCCCCATATCAGTATTGCAGACTGTTCACGTCTATGCTCATGTGTGGGGTGATGGCATTAGCCACTATTCTGTCCATCCTAAAAGGAATTAGAATTCGCATCAACGTGAATCCAAGGTCTCTAAAAGCGTTGTTCCACCACCGCTGCTGACCTCCAGTTTTTGGAAAATTGAAGTCATGATGAAATGCCCTGCTTGCTCCAGGCAAGTTTTTGTCACTGCTTCATTAAAATAATAGTTGATTGGCTTTACAGGGGAATTAAGATTTATGCAGCATAAATCTTAATTTCCCTTCATTGCTCATCTAACCACACTCATCTAATTAGAAATTAGCTGATGTCCTTGATAGCAGTCTTTTACGCTTTGCTTTTTAAGAACAATTCTCTGTCTCTGTTCTTGTGTTAAAATGCCTCTCTCTTGTTAAAATGCAGGAGCTGTATGACCGCTGTGATAAATTGAGACGCATGGCTTTCAAACTGGCCACAGAAACGGAGGATAATGACGCCAATTTAGGTAATGCTGCTCACTGTGAGGATTCATATTCACCATTTTCCTTTTAATGTTTGATGACCATTGATGATTAAGGGAATTAAAACAGAAGTAATAGTAGTTTTAAAAGTCAGTTTAAAAAAAAAAAGTAGTTAAAAACTACTTTCATAGTTTTGGTGATAGTAGTAGTTTTAGTAGTGGTAGTTTGTAGTAATAGTAGTAGTGGAAGTTTTATCAGCAGTTGTAGGATTGACAGTTGTTTTAGTAGGGGTAGTAGATTTAGTTGTAGTGGTAGTAGTTTTAATAGTGGTAGCTGTAGTAGTCATTTTAGTAAGAGTGATCATAGTAATAATAGTAATAGTTTTAATAGTAGTTGCTGTGATAGTAGTGGTAATGGTAGTAGATATAGTTGGCGTAGTAGTAATAGTTATAGTTTTAATAGTAATAGTTTTAGTTTTAGTAGTAATAGTTGTTGAAGTGGTAGTAATGGTTGTAGTTTTAGTAACAGCAGTCATATCAAAATTACTAGTAGATTACTACTAGTGATAGTAGTAGATTCTAGTAGAACAGGTTGTAGTTTTAGTAATAGTTTTAATAGGAGTAGTAGATTTAGTAGTAGTACTAGTAGTAGTTTTAGTAGGAGTGGTATTAGTATTATTATTAGTAATAGTTATATTAGTAGTAGCTGTAGTAGTAGATGGTGGTTGTTTTAGTAGTAAGTGTTATTGTAGTCAAAGTCAAAGTGAACTTTATTGTCGTCTCAACCATATACAAGTATACAGAGAGACGATGTGGCGAAGCTCAGGTTCCACAGTGTACATATATTGTAACAGACATAAGTAATTGTAAAACAAAACAAAACAGTGCAAATAAGAAGTCTAAAATAAGGTAAGGGTGAGATTTAACCTGTCCTGAGTGCATGGACAACTCACTGTGCATTGTATATAAATATAAGTAAGACAAAAATGTGGAACAGTTGAAGGAATGGGCAAAAATTATGACCAGTATAGCCAGTATAAAAAGTGTAACAGTATAAAACGGTGTGAAAATAGCAGTCTGGGTATACATTCTTCAAGGTTGGTGCATTCTTAAGGAGTTGTGTAAGCAGCATAGACAATATGACCAGTATATAGTAGAGATGCACCGAATATTCGGCCACTGAAAATTTTTGGCTGAAAAGGTGGTCTCAGTTTGGTTCGTTTCAGAGGGGTCTGAGTTCATTTGGCGTGTTCACATATACGCAAAAAATGCTGACTAATCGATCTGAGTTCGCTTTAAGGGCTGAAACGGACCAAGTTTGAAAACACCCTGAGAAAGACACTCGGAAAGCCGTTTGTAAAGCGCGCAATGCTGAAATTTCTAGAGGGGGTGCATCCACAAAGGCTTTCTCACCGTCAGAATTAACTTATCATATAAAATCAAAACATCCCGATCGCCATGCAGAGTATGAAGCACAGAAGAGGCAAGACCCTTTGAGCGCACCCACAATAAAGTTTTCCAGTGATTACAGTTATTATTTGGGCTATGTCAGTCTTTGTTTTAAAAAACTACTTTGTTATAGGCCTACAGAGAATGTTGTTATATCTTTCAACAGTTTTTAAAGCACTTGTTCTGAATGCACTTTGTTCATGCACTTTGTTCAGAATATTAAAATGCACTTAAATTCACTCGTTTTGTGAGAGAAGATATTTAATTGTATAATATTTCAGCTACCTTGCTTTTAGGCTATTCATAAGTGGGAGTAAAATATTTTATTTTATATAAATTTTATATAAATTGTATTTTATATTGTGCATTGTTTAAATGCTAAATAAATATTTTCATAGTTTTTTAACATATTTATTCCTTTAATAATTTAATTTAAAAAAAAATTCGGTTTTCGGTGTTGGTTTTTGGCCAAGTGTTTACTCATTTACGGTTTTCAGTTTCGGTCCAAAAAAATCATTTCGGTGCATCCCTAGTATACAGACAATACAACTAGTATACACAGTATAACAGTATGACCAGGCATAAATAGCAGCATAAGTACGAATTGTGCATTCTAAGAATTGTGCAAGCAGTATGAACAGTATGGACATTATAACCAGTGTACAGAGTATAACAGTATCACCAAGTATAAATAGCAGGTTTGGGTTTTAAGGGTTACGTGTGACTTTATAGTAAAAGCTGTGCATGAGTGTATGGTCAATTTAAACAGTTTGTAGGGGGGAAGGGGAAGTGAGGTGGGGGTAGAAACTGTCCCGCAGTCTGGCAGATCTGGCTCTGATGCTGTAGTATCTCCTCTTTAACGGCAGGTGTGTGAATAGACTGTGTGAGGGGTGGGAGGGGTCCTGCACAATGCTGCAGGCCTTGCGAACAGTCCGTGTGCGGAATGTCTCTTCTACTGAGGGTTGAGGCACCCCAATAATGTTCTATGCTCTCCTCACTACCCTCTGCAGACGCTTGCGGTCAGACATGTTGCAGCTGCCCTGATGCAGTTGGTCAGAACACTTTTGATGGTCCCTCTGAAGAATGTGGTGAGGATGGGAGATGGAAGACTTGCTCGTTTCAGCCGTCTCAGGAAGTGAAGTGTCCGCTGGGCTTTCTTTGTTAGGGAGGTGGTGTTGCTTGTCCATGTGAGGTCCTCAGTCCTGTGCACACCGAGGAACTTTTCCACAGCAGAGCTATTGATGTTGAATGGAGTGTGGGTTGGACTTGATTTCCTGAAGTCATCAATCACCTCTTTTTTTTGTAGTATTTGTAGTTGTAATTAGTGGTATTTTTAGTAGTAGTTGTAGAAAGTTTGATAATAGTTAAGTAGGAATATGAGATTTAGTAGTAGTAGTGGTAGTAGTCTTAATAGTAGTAGTTGTAGCATTAGTTTTTATTAGAAGTAGTTGTAGTAGCTGAAGTAGTAGCTGTTGTGGTAAAGGTAGTTGTACACCCAAAAATTGAATCTGTTAATGGAGCTGGCCATTGTGCGGTCAGTGTACCCATGTTTTTTTTTTTTTTAGGCCATTCAGGCAGCTGGATGGCCTGGTGGTTAGGGCGTTGGCCCTGCAGTCAGAAGGTTGGGGGTTTGAATCCCAACTGCTGGTGTCACCACTGAGGTACCGTTGAGCAAGGTACCGTCCCCACACACTGCTCCCCGGACACCTCGTTGGCGGCAGGCCACTGCTTCACTTGGTGAATGGGTTAAATACAGAGAAAGAATTTCACTGTGTGTTGTACTTGTATGACTATGGATGTGACAAATAAAGAATCTTATCTTATCTTATTTATCAGTCTGTCCAGTAATTCATTCAGTTTTAGCTTGAGAGTCAAATATCACCAAATCAGACCAGGTGTATCCACATATAGTGTGCACATGGTCTTTGTTTACAGCAGCAGGAGCAAATCAGCAACCCGTGTTGTCTTTTATAAAGGACAGAATCACTTTATTAGAGCATTTACTGAATATGAACTGTAAGCAAAGCAACACAAAGTGGTGCAGAGTTTTACTGAATATAGCTGTGTGAAGTAAAAGTGGTATAGATGAGGGATATGTGACATCTGTGACAGTGTGTAGGGGGTGTTGGAGGACAGAAGGTGTGTGTGCTGTGAAAAGGTGATGTTCTGATGTTTGTGTTGTAGGTGATATACTGCAGGCCAATGATGACCTGGCGAGAGTCATCAGCTTGTACAAGAAGGTTGTGCAGAGGGAGAGCGATGGGACGGATAGTGAGGAGCAAAAACTGGCAGCTTCAGAAGGTGAAAACATACACACACGCACACACACTATATACAAACCCTGGGAACAGCCACATAAACACATACACACGTACCTGGTGGCCCAGGGTCATAGGCAGATGCCACTTATGGCAGGGAACAGCCCCACACACACACACACAGACGGACATGCACACATTTCTGAACGTCTTCAGATAATAAATAATACATTCATTTTAGTGTCCAATTCAGTGAATCAAATGACTGATTCAGCACTTAATTGACTTGCGCTGATGTGACCACTAATGGAGTGTTTGTTAAGTGTTCATGTTTCTAGGACCCTTGTTCTTTATTAAAGTCCTGAATAACCATATTTGAAGATCATATTTGTTTATGTTCTTAGGGTAAACTGTTGAAAGTTCCTTGGAAGTGGTCACCAACCCTGGTTCTGTAGATCAACCTTCTACACACATGCACACATGCGCGCACACACACATAGTGGGACTAGTTTGCGACAGCGATCTATGACTTTGACCTTCTGGCTGTAATGCTGTCCTTCGTCTTTCTTCCTTCCTCCCTACCTTCCTCTCTTTGTATTTCTTTTACATATTTCTCTCTTTTTCTCTCTCACTCCTCACTGCCTCTCTCATATCTCTCTCCTTATCTCTGTCTGTCCTTTGTCCCTCCATCTTCTCCCTCTCTCTCTCTCTCTCTCTCTCCTTTTTCTTGCTTTATTTCCTCAGGATGTGAAACAACAGGCACATTGATTGATTTGGCTGGCCTGGATGAACCCTCTCCTCCTCAAACAGCTCCACCCCCTCCGGCCTCCAATCTCCCCTCCACCAGTCAACTCACCTCCACCATCCCCGTTCTCCCGCCTCCTCCGCACCGATTGGCTGGAGGCCACGCCAGTCAGACCAGCAGCCCCAACCACAAAGTCTCCGTCGAGCGCTCTGCGACGCTCTCAGTGCTTGACGATGAGCTTCTGTCTTTAGGTGGTGGTGGTGTTTTAAATATTACTTACATTAATTAGCATTAATTTTGGTTCTTACTAGGTCAGTTCATACCAGCTCAACTAGACCTAGGGGCGGTAGTAGTTTAGTATGTAAAACACTTGCCTGCTAAAACACTTGTGTTACCCTTTACCTTCAAATTCGTTCATGGATTTTCTTTTTTCTTCAAAAATTCTGAACAAAAATATATTTGGAAAATCTATTAAATGAAATGGGAGGTCTACCGGTGTAACTTGTACTACTTGCATATGGTTCAGACATACATACACATGTTGGTATTACTATATTTGTGAAGACATTCCATTGACTGTGTAAGACTGTATGTCAGTAATTCTACACCTTTATCTAAATTTTATCCTGACTGTAACCTGAATAACCAAAACCCTCTTTTTGTTTTTTGTTTTTTTAAGTCGAATTTGTGGTGACAAACTACATGTTTCCAGCAGAACGTCCCCACTGAGTTTTCAGTATTTTTCACACACACACACACACACACACACAAAGAGTCTCAAAATAATCTTTATAGGTATTAATAATTGCTCTGTGATTTTCACATTAATTTGTTCAACAATTATATTAACTGGGAGATCTAGATGTGTTTGTATGGAATGGCAATTGTATTTAAGTGCAGTTTCTACACGTGTAGCTTGTACTTGTTGCATATGGTTCAGACACATACACATGTTTATATTACTGAATTTGTGTCCAAATTATTAACCTTAATAAACAAAAGACTGCTCTTTTAGTTTTTCCTAAAAAGTTGAATTTGTGGTGAAAAACAGTTATTTTCAGCAGATCGTCCCCATTTCTACTGATTTGTCTGTATTTCTGTCATAATAA
This sequence comes from Alestes dentex, assembly GCA_037576975.1. Lineage (NCBI taxonomy): Eukaryota > Metazoa > Chordata > Actinopteri > Characiformes > Alestidae > Alestes > Alestes dentex. The sequence continues at coordinate 1,064,936 of JBBIGA010000138.1, read as the reverse complement.
GGATGTTTGATTCAACTAAATTGAACTGAGTGAGGACAAGGACAAGGTCCTCACAAGGAGATAAAAACACACACAAGATGTTTTGTTAATATGTGTTGTTCTCTGTACTGCAGGGTTAAATGATCCTCCTCCGGTGCCGAGCAGACCCAAGCTGGATGAAGTATCAAACCAGTGGACATCCTTACAGGTACTGGACTCACCTAAAAATATTCACCTGTCACCATTAAAATGTCAGGTTAGGGTTTTTATCCTGGTTTCCAGGATCCCAGGGCAGTTTCCTACAACCAGCACTCAGGGAAAAAAAAAATATTTTTTTGATAGTCAGTCAGTCCTGTGAATGAATCAACAAATAATCGGCCTAGGTGTTGCATGCATTTTGTATTTTCTTTTACTGTTTAGAGGAAAAACAACTGTATTAAAATCTTTTTTTTTTCCTCTCTTTTTCTTTCTTTTACTCTTTCTACCCATCTCTCTTTCTCTTTCTTTCTCTCCTTTTCTCTCCCTTTCTCTCCTTCTCTCTCTTTCTCTTTCACTGTTTCTCCCTGTTTCTCTCTTCTTTCTCTTTTTCCTTCTTTCTCCCCCTCCCCTCTCTTTTTTTTTCTCTTTATATTGTGGTCAGGCTCCTGATCCTGGGTTGGACTTGTTTGCCAGTGTTGCCGCAACAAGCGCTGTGTTTCCTCCAGCACTGGCCATAAAACACCCCACGCAACCCAAACACCCCACACACCCCATACAGTCCACACACGCTTTCACAGTCATCCAGGGGTTGCAGGACCTCTCCATGATGGACTTTGGAGATGTGAAGGGGTGAGCGGTTGTTGTACTGGATGTTATTAGCATGTGTTTATAAATATGACTAAAGGCACTTTTTCCACAGGTCTACAGGAACCGTTCTGTACCTAAACTGTACTGCAATGGCATGGAACTTGCAGCATGTTTTAATATTCCAGTGTATCTCGGTAAAGGTGTTTCTGACTCAGTTCTTTCTGTCATTGTCCCAAAACTGCGTCCATGGAGATGAATCAGCAGAAAGTTTTTATTTTAGAGCTGCTTTTGTTATTGTGGTCTTTTATTATTTATAGTCTTGTCTGAGTTTTTTCTTCTCAGTGTTGTTTAGTTTTGCGACGAAAATCTAATCCAGCTAACTTGTTATTGATGTCCTGGTACATCATCTTGTTTTTCACAGTGTTAAAGATAAATTTGTTTGTGTCACTGAAATGTATCTTTAGCCCAAACAGACAGTGGTGCTATCAGCTTCGTCAGCTTCCCAGTTTGTCTGTTTTTTTGGAGTAGGACCCTACTGTTCTACACATTTTTCCTTTTTCTAACACTATCACTTCAGCTCTGTTTAGATGAATCAGTTGTGTGTTGGAGCAGGGACCTATAAATTTAAAGGGGACATATTATACCTCTTTTTAAACAAGTTATAATAGGTCTATGGGCTATACAAAACATGTTCATGAAGTTTTTGGTACACAATCACTGTCACATAAAGATCTCACCAGCTCTATTCTTGACAGTTTCAGTCCCTTTCAAAAACGTGTGTCTCGCACATTCGTAAAACCAGCAGACAAAAATGGCGGATCTTCAACTAATCTAGTGGGTGGGGGCTCAACAGAGGAGGGGTGGTTCTATGCAAATTTCCTGATCCTGACGTCAGGATAAGGGAGCCGTCCAAACGGCTCATAAAAACGTATGATTCCTGACACCAAAATCTTTCAATTAACTCACAGAAAAGGATGGATGGATGTTTTTTTTTTTTTTGCGCTTGGAGTGTTTGTAGGAGCAGTAGAGACCCAAACAGAAATACAAAAGGATGCAAAAACTGAGTTTTGCATAATATGTCCCCTTTAATGTGCAGGACGGTGTTGGAAAGCTTAATAAAAGTGCACACACGGAAATGTGATTGGCTTTTAAATAATTCGACGAAATTAAACTGAATTAAAACTCCTGAGATTATATGGTTCAGTGTTTTCTAAATAATACAGAAATAATAAGTAGTGTCATAATTTCTGAATTATTCAAACAATTAATACACTCAGTTTTGAATTCTCAGTTTTGAATTTAGTCATTAGGGGTTTGTTAACTGAATTAATCATCCTTAATTTATACTATTCCATTATTTATATACTATAACTACTCCTTTAAGTTTCACATCTTGGTCGATATTTACTGATCTCAATAAAACAATGATGTAAATAAAACAACCACAAAAACTTCAGATTTCAGTTTGCAGGGAAAAAATCATTGATTTTATAAGATTTTATACGATTGACCAATTAATAATATAAGATTGATCAAAGCCTGCTTTGGCTCTGTTTTTGGATTTGGGATGCATCTTTATATGTAAAAACTAGATCATTTAATAGATGATCAAAGTTGTACTTATGAAGCACAATAACCTGCCAGTTCAATTCAGTTCAATTTTATTGATAATGTGGATCAGCAGAAAAGTGTTTAATTAGCACTAAGCGATTAGTGTAGTTAACCAGTGTACAGGGGGTCCTCGAGTTACACCAGTCTTAACATACAACATTTCGAATTTACAACGCTCACCCCCCCCCCCACCCCCACCCAACTTAGCCTCGCACTTACAGACTACCTGGGCGAACTAGTTTGGTTTCGTGTGGCAGAAGAATACGCAGTAATGCAGCATATGAGTGAGGGAGTGTTCTTTTTCCTTTTTCTTTGGCCTAGTTGTGTTTTTATGATTTCTCAACTGTGTTGGGATAGGTAAATGACGTAGGTTAGGGTGTGTTTCAACTGGCACCAAAATTCAGGTTACATCACTGTCGAAGGAACGGATCTGTGGCATAACACAAGGACCCCCTGTATTTAAAGTTAAATGACAGTCTAGAATTTGGCTGAATTTGACCAGTAGAATTGAATTTGGTATTTGTTTATTCTTAGACCTGTCAGAAGTAGCTTCTGCTTCTGGAGGATGAGTTGTGTGTGTATGTATATGTGTGTGTGTGTGTTTGTGTGTGTGTTTCAGTGTCTCCAGTCAGAGTGGCATTGCTGGTGGTAGTTTTGGTTTCCCTGGCGCTGCAGTTGGCTCCATGCCTGCCAGGCTCTCCTCCTCTAACCCGTTTATTGGCTGCCCGGTTCCTGACTCACCCGCCCTCTCTCGGGCCCAGACGGGTCACTCAGTGCCGGGCAGCCCTCTGTTCCGGCCACCCCTCTCACCCCTGCACTCTCTGCAGGGAAGCCCTGTCCGCGGCCCGGAGCCTTCACTATCCAACGTCCACGTTCTGCTGGATTCCATCAGGCCCAGTGAGTGTGTATACATACACACTCACTGTCAAAACACTTAATTTCATTTTAAACCCAGCTTAATACATCACCCTTAAAGAAAATGTAAATGTAAACCCGTAATTGTACTGTACTGCGTACACTGAACTCCCGGAGTGTTAGGATGTAAAACTACCAATATGAACCCTGGATAGACTGCACTGTAATTAATACATGCGTGTTTTCTTTGGTATGCGCCGTCGTTTTATTTAGTATAACAGATAAATACTAGGGATGCACCGAAATAATTTTTTTGGACCGAAAATGAAAACCGAAAATGAAGAAACACTTGGCCGAAAACCGAAAGAAATTATTATTATTAAATAATTAAAAGAATACATCTGTTACAAAACTATGAAAATATTTATTTAGCATTCAAACAATGCACAATATAAAATAA
>JBBIGA010000138.1:959548-977207 GCA_037576975.1 Alestes dentex | reverse complement strand
TATATATATAAAAGAGGCAAGAGAGAGGCAGATGTAAAGGTTAAAGGAAGGAAGGGATAGAAGGACTGAAAAAGAAAGAGAAAAAGAGAAAAATAAAAACTGAGAGAGAGAGAGTCTCTCGCCTGTCAGATGTGTTTGGAGGAGCATGTTTTGCAGATCTAAATGTTTGTTCACCGCTGTTTTACACAAACATACTCCTCTTTGGTCACTGATAAGATTCAAATTCTTGTCGCCATGCCGACACCTCCACCACAAGACCTGAGGAACTCAGTAAAATCTGAGTGTACTTTTCATGCAACAAGTTACAGGACACAAGTTGAAACAGCATAAACTGACCCTCACACACTAAGATGTATATAAACTTTCATTCTAACAAGCCAAAGGGCTTCTTTGGTCCATTGTAATTTACAGTACTATGCAAACGTCTTGAGCTCCCTCATTTCTTTATATTTCACTTTGACTCACCTTGTTGGTGCAACAGTATTATTTAATACCTGTCAAACTGTCTTATCTTTGGCATACTGAGTAGATTAAAGGAAAGAAATAGGTACAAACATTTTACTGTGACAGGCTGCAAAGTGCCTAAAGGTGCCTACAGTTGTAGTCAAAGGTTTTTGAGAATGACAAAAATACTGGTTTTCACCAAGTTCACTGCTTCAGTGTGTTTAGACCTCTTTGTCAGATGTTATACTATTGTGTACCAAAGTATAATTACAAACATTTCATGAGTTTCAAAGGTTTTCGTTGACAATTACATCATGTGTATGCAAAGTGTCAATATTTCCAGTGTTGGCTCTCACTTTCAAGGCCTCTGCAATTCAGTCTAGCATGCTGTCAATCAACTTCTAGGCCAAATCTTGACTGATGACGACCCATTCTTTCAGAATCAGTGCTTGGAGTTTGTCAGAATTTGTAGGTTTTTGTTTGTCCACCCGCCTCTTGAGTATTGACCACAATTTCTTACTGGGATAAAGGTCTGGGGAATTTCCTGGCCATGGACCTGAAATTTTGATGTTTTGCTCCCTGAGCCACTTAATTATCCCTTTTGCTTTATGGCACAGTGCCATCAACCTCTTCTTGGATGGCTGGGAGAAGTGGAGGATGTTTTGGTCAGTAATGAAAAATGCCCAATATGGGCTCCTTAGGTTGACAAGTTAGGCAAGCAGCACCAGTCTAGTCCATTGTCAGTGATGCTAATAAGGAACTGTTTGGAATGGTGAAAACCAGGCCGAAATAACCGAACATGCTTGCATGACCTGGCGACTTTGAAGATTTAGAAACTATCTTGTGAAACTGGGAATGAGGTCATAACACGTAGAAAGCCACCTCATACTCATATACCGCCATCTCTGGAGGAAATGGATAACGGATTTTGATGTGTTGCATGTCACAATGCTCTGCATATCATTACTCGCTGCAGTAAAACCCGCTCTCCAAGTGCATACATTCACAGTGAAAACCAGCGCTGTTAAATTAACTCTTATATAACTGGAGCCCACTCTGACTGCAGCATGGGTTCATTTTACCTTGCTGATTTTACGGGAGAGTGGGTTGTCCTTGCTTGACCCTGCTGCTAGGTTTCTCTTTGTTTGGCTATACCATCACTATAAACACAAGACGGCCCATCATTACTAACTTGCACAGAATGATGCACTGCCTTTCCAAAAACTGTCCTTTTGTAAAACTTTTTTAGTAAAAACAATAGTAAAATTTTCACCATTTTAGGACTATCTTCACTGGCCACTTAATCAGAAATTCTTAACTTAAACTCCACTCCCCTGGTGCAAACTTAAAGTTGTATTAGACAATCTCTAGTCCTTCATGAGTGGTCATTTTCAGACACTTTTGGCTGAATGTATTTGGGCTGTTTTCCCTGTAGAAAAGCCAGACTTTTCTGTTCATCTATCCATTTTCTAATTTGTTTATCGTAACCAGGCATCTTCAGCTCAGTCTTCAAGAAAGCCAAGCAGTATTTCCACTGCCTGCAAGGATTAAGGAGAGCACACTCCTTCCCACATTCTATGTATATGTTCTATGTATATGTTCTACAGAAGGAGAGAGCTTTCTGTGTAGCTGCGTCACAGTAATGTATGGAAAAAATACCTTACACAGGATAGTAAGGACAGCAAAAAGAATCCTCTGCCCCCCCCCTTTTGTTGCAGAAATGTACACAAAATACTACATCTGCAAAGCCATCAGCACTGTGGACGACCCCACATACACCTCACACAACTTCTTTTCCCACACACATCCCTCACACACCCTCTTTTCCCTCCTCAACACACTTCTCACACACACTCTTCTCCCTCCTTCCATCTGGCAGAAGGCTTCGGACTTCACTACTAGGATGGGGAACAGGTTCTTCCTCCATGCCATCAGACTCCTCAATCAGGACTGAATCACAAACTGTACCCACACACACATATACACACATACACACAAACACACTCTGAACTGAACTGCTTTTGTGTCCCATATACACTATACACTCCTATACACACTAAATTATTCCACCATAAACAAATAAAACTTATTTGCCAACTGCCACCCACTGTAAATCTCCTTTTATTTATTATGTACTATTGATACTATCTTTGCATTTTTGCATTATTTGTTATAATATTGTGTTCACTTACACTGGTGCTGTTACCGTTTCTGTCATCTGCACTGTATGTTGTTTGTCCTGTAAATAACTTTACTGTTGCTCTTGTGGCATTTTGCCTCTCTCCTAAGTCCTGTCCTGCTTTCTGTTTCTGTTCTTGTTAGGGGTGTCAAATTTATGCATTAATGTCGATTAATTAATCACAGAAAAAATAACAAGTTCAAAAAATTAACGCTGATTAATTGGACCACGTGACTTGAACCCAGTCCGATGTTCTGTCGAAACATGCTACCAGTTGAGATGTGCTACCGTGCCCTTGTGCGCATGTGCAGTTCCACAGTCTTGGGATTCAGTGCCATGCCCATAAATCTGTGCTAACTTTGGACACTCTGTTGTCGTTTTGCACTATGGTGGCATTTTTCGACAAGGCAGCATATATCATCAGAACACCCTGCTTCACAGTAGCATTTCTCAGTGTTAGAACCTGAGTGTATAAACTCGCCCTATGCACCTCCAAATATCTATCTATCTGTCTAGGCCCTTCTCATTTAAATAAAATATATTTTTCTTGGATTATGCATATTATTTGCTGATTTCTTATCATTATCAGTGATATAAACTGACTATAAACTGTATAAACTTCAACATAGCATTTTTTGTCAGGGGAGCATTAGTCATCAGAACACCCATGCTTGTATGTACATTGTCTTAAACTCCACCTTATAGATGGTCTTTGTTCCATCATTGTTCTTGCAGAAGTATTTTTTCCCTCAGCATATTAGGTTGTATTTTTGATTGCTGTGACCAATACTGCACATGAACAGTGCAAAAACAGTTATTAAATAAATAAAACATTGAAAGTCTGTAATGTTGATTACTGTTACGTCGGTGCCGTCTCGGCCGCGCAGCTCCTCACCCGAATACTAGGTGACACTTAACTCTGGCCCAAGTGTGTGTGTGTTGCAGGAATGCAAGGTGATTGGGAGCTTGGCAACCCATTTGAGACACGGAGCTCAAGTACTCAGCTATGGGGTTGCCAGGTTCCTAATCACAGGTCCACCTGTCTGAAATCTAGTCAGTAATCATGTTAAAGTGTCTGCGTCGTGTGATTGGTTGGATGAGTGAGAGTGTGTGTATTTTAGCCCCAGCCGATGCAGTCAGCCTTTGTGTCGACACCGACAAGCAAAGCCTGCTCTGGTCGGGGTGTGGGACTGGAAACCGTGTGCGTGTGAGCCCTTGGAAAGAAACACGACGGAGAGAGACACGCTGGAAATATCTCCGGTGGCAGCGGACACAGCGTGCAAGTCCAAACAATTCAAGGCCTGATCGCATCCTGTGTTTTACAGACTGAGGCTGGTTGCACTCGGGAAGAGACTACGGAAACTGAATCTAGAAGGAAAAACGCATCTACAGAGGGGTTCTCATGCACAGTGGCGTGTTCCTGGAAGAAGCTCTCCGAGGGCGGACTTTTTAGTTTGATTTTCGCAACACACGTGAAGTGCGTACTGTTGGTTTTGGTTTTTGCAATTAAAGTACTGTGTTAAAGATTCCCAGGTCTCATCTGAGCGTCCTTTTGCCTACACCTGACGTGACAATTATTAATTCACTCATATGCCAAACCTCATTTAAATTTTTAAACACTTGTACAGCAAAAATGTGTGTAAGCAGAGAGCTTGTAATTAATTTGATTATTTTTTTTAATCACGTTTCATTTTACCGTGTGCAGTGTATATTGCTGAAATGGCAAACACCTACCTGACTTGCTTGACTTGAGAAACACCCTGTATAGATCATCAGTCTGTCACAAGGCAGACCCAGACACACACAAACACACCTAGGGGCAATTTAGCATCTCCAGTCCACCTGATTTGCAGGTCTGGGGACTGCAAGAGGAAACTGTAGATTCACATAAACACAGGCAGAGCATACAACCCCCAGGACATGGGCGTCGTCGCTATTCAATCAGAGGGGGACGTGTCCCCCTCACATTCCATAGTTAGTCGTTTGGACCCCCCCACATTTAACATAAATAATTAGTTCACCCAGCGCTGTTTCGCGAAAGAATCCACTCCACTTAATCGATAGAAGAATACACACACCACTGGAAATCCGAACAGCCTGTCTGTGCACTGCCGATTCACTTCACTTGTATGCGGTGAGTTGGAGGTAAACCCGAGCGGATTTCCAGTGGTGTGTGTGTTCTCCTACCAATTAAGTGGAGCGGATTTTTCGCAAAAGATTCAAGAGTCAAGATTCAAGATTCAACAGGGATCTCCGAACACCCCCACCCCCTAAAAGGAAGAGACTTTGAACGCACGCAGCAACCCCGCCCCCCCAAACCCCACCCCACGTCCAAACCCCGCCCCCACGCGTACTGATGTGTCCCCCTCATATTAAAAATGCTTCCGACGCCCCTGCCCTAGGATCTTCTTGGTGTGAGGTGACAGCACCACTCTTTGCACCATCATGCAGCAGTTAGGTCCAATTATTTTTTGAGGTGGGAGATTATGATAAAAGCTACTTAAATATTTTAAGGATAACAGTAGTCTGTTTAATAGAGTGCACCCCAGTGGCATGTGCTTTCATACAGTCCTGTTCAGTACAGGATGTTCAGTACAAGACAGTCAGGATCTGAGAGAAAAAAACTGATAATGCATAATAATAATAATGATAATAAACAAAATGAATGAATGAATAAAAGTACAAAACAAGATCTGGTATAAATATGAAAGAGAAGAAGCAAGTTGTGGAATTAATAATGATACAATAATAATTAACGGCAAATTCCATTGAGAGAGAGAGAGAGAGAGAGAGAGAGAGAGAGAGAGAGAGGCCATCACCATGGAAACAGAGATCAGGAAGCATGGGTCAGGGAGAGGGAGGCTGAGAGAGATGGATGAGGAGATAGATGGGTAGATCACAGCTGAAGTAAAGTATTATTATTATTACATTTATTGATATTATTTGCCAGTTATGGGTCAACTGATGGATGGGCAGCCCAACGGATGGACGAGAGGATGGATGGACAGCACAATTTCCGAACACTCTAATAGCAGAAATACTGTCACATATTTAAACAATTCCACTCGAGCCTAAGTTCAGAAACATACTAAAACACCTGATAATTTAAACTGTACAAAAACACACAAAAAAACAACCCAAAAGCTAAAACAAAAAATATAAAAACCTACAATTTAAAAATCCCAAACCCCCAAAGTTATAAACCTTGAAATAGAGAATGCAGCACTCTGGGTTTAATGTTCTCTCCCCTGGGCTCGGAGAGCATTGAGTATGGTTTAGATGTTAATGATCAGACAGGCAGACAGACAGTGAGAGAGAGAATGAGAGAGAAAGGAATTCAAAAGACAGATAGATAGATGGAGAAAGAGAGAGAGAGATGTAGAAAGAAAGGAGAGAGAAAAAACAAGAAAAGAGAGAAAATAGAGAACACAGCTATCAAAAAGAGAAAGAAAGACAGTGAGAAAAAGAAAAGAGAAAAATGCAGGGAAAGCGAACAAAAGTGACAGAAAATGCATGTGAGAATGAAAGAAAGAAAGAATGAAAGAAAGAAAGAAATAGGGAAGAGAAACGAGGTAAATAACCTAAAGAATCTCTTAACTGTTCTCTTATTTTCTTGGATTCCAGCGAAAAAAGAGCAATAATGAATTAAATTTTTCAGCAAGAGGAGAATGATGAGGAGAGGGGTGGGGATGAGAAATAGGGGGTGGGGGACAGAGGGGAAAAAAGGCAGGTTACTGAAAAAAGTGTCTGAGGGAAAACGAGAGGATGGTGTGGCAGTGTTTTATGAAATTGTGCTGTCAAACGTTTGAGCGCGCTCATTTCCTGCAGTAGAGATGATGAGCGAGTGCCTGACAGCTGAACCAGATTAAAAACTCTCTCTCTTTTCCTACCAGCCTGATTCCAACTGACATTTATGAATTTAATAATGGAACAATTATTTGGTGTCAAATGACAATTGACAGGTGCCGCGACCCCATGACAAAGAAACGGGTAGAAGACATCTATTAGCATGTCGGGGGCATGGGGGAGGGGGAAGACCAGCCTCACTACTGTGGAGCGCAGTTAACACTGTCTTTGGTGGCAATATGTTTCAGTCAAGGCACCATATTAAGCTTAAAGTCCAGCTTAGAAGAAAGATCAGTAGAGATCCAGCCTGACTGTTTACCTGGTGAGGGTCCATGGTAGATGCTGTTAAATGTGGAATTAAATTCACATTTTTATTCCCAGTTCTACCCATAAAACTCTAACCCCTTCTAACCCCTAAACCAGGGAACCAAATGGAACCAAGGCAGGCTATGCCAATAATCCCCCAATAGTCCAAAAATATCAATAGTCCAAATCTCTGTTCAGTGGGAAGTTTCAGTTGAATAATTTAATTTACTCTAGACTACAGTTAAACTGTGGAACAGTGTCAAAACCCCAAATCACTGCATTGAGGTTCAGTGCAGGATCTACAGATAACAATGTAGTTGAATCTGTTGTGTCCCAAACATCTCAAAACCTAGCTCCTATTTCAGTTCAAATGGGTAATACCAGTTATGAATGTGTAACGCAGTTCAGGCTTTTCCAATCAAGGCAAATTCAAGACAGACTTGCATAGTCTCACTTAATGTGCACATCCAAGATATTTAAGAAGCCCAAATGATTGGATGGCCGTGAGGTAGATGAAATGATGCGGAACGAGGGCAAAACGAGGGCAGCCTTTTTGTCAACAGCTGAACAAATGCTTCTGATGGAGCTATAAGAATAACACAAAAATATTATAACAAAAAAGGCAACACTGTAGCCATCAATAAAGCCAGAGTGGTGGCTTGGCAGAATATTGCAAACAGGCTAAATGCATAAGTCATGTACATTAGGGTGGCCCTTACCGCAGTGGAAAAAAATGAAAGTGGCAATTTTCAGCGTCTCACCCCTGGAATTTGTTCCATTCATACAAAAAAAAAATTGTGTATTTTTTAGTGCCAATTAGTCAACGTTTACTGGTGGCCCTTGGATGTTAAACATTAAGTTTCAAAATTTCGTTAAATATTTATGCGTAACTCCATTCTGTAAGTCACAAACCATCACCAGATAAGTGATTATTAAGAAATGCTGCTCTCAGAATACCAGGAACTAGAACAAATGCAATGCACTGTTTCTGTCCTGTAAATTTAGCAAACAAATACAACATGGTCACATTTTGTGACCACCTACTTGCAGTAGGAATTGGAGCTGTTCCTCTCCCTTTGCCAAAGTCTTGTTGAAAGCCTGTATCAATGCAACGCCACGTTCTGCCCTGTTGTTTACAACCACCAAAGAAGCTACAGTGCGGGCAGCCTTTTTAAAGTCTTCGTCGTCTGGCCACGTAGACGGGTTGAGAGGTTTAAATTTACAACTTTAGTTTTTAAGGGCCACCCTAATGTACATGGTATGAGTATTTGTGACTACAGTGATTTGGTGGTACAGTGATTAACACTGTCACCTTGCTGCAAGAAGGTTCCCAGTGTGAATCTCTCGGCCATCGGGCCCTTTTCTCCATTGGCTTCATATGTTCGTTTTACTTCATAGTGTAATGTTTTATTCTCCATAAAGTACTTTACATTGCATTTTGTCTTTCCATGTTAATAATAAACTTTAATTGTTGATCTATGTGACATAGCAGTGGTCTAGAAAATACAATTTAAGCCTGTGTGTAACATCCATGACTACAAAGACTTTAAGTTGTTAAATACAGCTCTACTGACTTAGACATGTTTGATCTCCACTGACGCACTTGCCTATTCATTGACTTGAATATCCATCCTTCACTATTAATTTCAACAGAAGCAATCTCAGTGGAGAGCGAAGAAAACTAAATACAAAATATCCTCCACAGTGTTAAGCATCGTATGATCATCTTATGAAAAATGTCAGTTTGGTCACAATAGTTTACGAAATTCATAAATGTAATTTTAGCCACTAAGAAAATGAGCCAGAACACTGCTACTGGTGGGGGGGCCTCCATCTGAGGACCTCACACCAGCAAAGCCTCGCCGCGCCTCGCCATGCCCTACTGGACAGAGCCCCCTATGGGGAGCCCTGCCGTATCCTCCTGGACAGAGCCCCCTCCATGGAGCCCTTCTGTGTCTTCCAGGACTTAGCTTCCTCCGTGGAGCCCCTCCATGTCCTCTGGGACCGAGCCCCTCCATGTCCTCTGGGACGTAGCTTTCTCAACACTGTTACTTTAACTGGGTTAGCCTCCACTGCTATGCTAACTGAGTAAGCCTCTGCTGCTATGCTAACTGGGTTAGCCTCCGCTGCTATGCTAACTGGGTTAGCCTTCACTGCTGCGCTAATTGGGTTAGCCTCTGCTACTATGCTAACTGGGCTAGCCACCGCTGCTACACTAACTGGGCTAGCCTCCGCTGCTATGCTAACTGGGTTAGCCTCCGCAATACACTAACTGGGTTAGCCTCCGCAATACGTTAACTGGGTTAGCCTCCGCAATACGCTAACTGGGTTAGCCTCCACTGCTACGCTCACTGGGCTAGCCTCTGCTGCTATGCTAACTGGGTTAGCCTCCGCTGCTACGCTATCTGGGGTGAGCCTCGGCCCTGCTACTGGGGTTAGCTGCCCTGCTACTGGGGTTAGCTGCCCTGCTACCAAGTGTAGCCTCTGCTGCCCTGAAACCAAGTGTAGCCTCTGCTGCTCCACTAATGGGAGTGGCCTCTGCTGCTCCACTACTGGGGATAGCCGGGGCGCTGCTACTGGGGATAGCCGGCGCACTGCTACTGGAAATAGCCAGCACGCTGCTACTGGAAATAGCTGGGACATTGCTACATGCTGTAGCCTTCTGGGCGTAGCCTCATCGCTCGGGAGCACAGCCTAATTGCTCAGGAGCATAGCCTTGATGCTCAGAAGCGTGGCCTCGTCGCTCAGGAGTGTAGCCTCGTCGCTCAGGAGCGTAGCCTCGACTCTCATGAGCATTGTCTTGACACTTGAGAGTGTACCCTCATGGAGCAGCGAGACAAACTCTGTGGCCACGTGGAGGGGAGACATGGGCTGCATGGCCACGTGGAGCGGCAAGGCGGGCTGCGTGGCCTCGTGGCATGGAGAGATGGGCTGCGTGGCCTCGCAGAGCAGCTGTTGGCCGATGGCAGCGACCAGATCCACAATCAGCCCCGCAAGCTTGTCTAACTGGCCTTTTTGCTCCTCAAACCGGAAGAGTACCAGGCATTCCATTCCTTGTGGCCAGCTCCTTAGCCGGTGTGCTAAAGGCGGGCTTCTCTGCTCACTTTCTCCTCACTGGTCAGGAGGACCGGAGGAGCACCAGGGACTCTATTCCTCATGGCCGGCTCTTGAGCCAGTGTGCTCAAGGCGGGCTTCCTTGCCTGCTTCCTCTGCACTGGCTGAGGGGCTGGCCAGTTAGCCGAGGTGTAGGCAGCCTTGTCCCTCACGATACGCTCCTGGGAGAGCGCAGTGAGCTCAGACAGGAGCCAATCCTCCATCTCCAGCTCGCACGCCACTCTCTCCCTGTCTGCTGCGCCTTTGTGGTCAGTCCATCTGTCACATTTCCCCTTTTTCCCTGAATGAGGGCAGGCACATAGGCAGACATCCATTTTAAACTTTTATTTAATGGGAATGTGGGTGGCAGTGGTCGTAGTGACCGTAGGAGAGGTGCTGGGCATGAATAGGGCTGGAAATAGTGATGATAATGGTGGCTGGGTTTATTTGAGAAACGAGGGAGTGTATTAGGACTGGATCAAACGCTTTGATTAGCCTGTTGGTGTAAAAACGTCAGAATGACGTCATAATATGCATAATATGCATAATTAGATGGGTATTTTTATGCCCCACATAAACTTTGAGTCATGCCCAATATTTTTCTAATTAAAAGTCTCTATCTTTAACCCCTTTGAAGCCACAAGCTTTTGAAATATTGATGTCAACATCCAGTATTAAAAAAAAAAAATCCTTAGCACTCAAACTGTTAAAGCACAAAGGTATGTGGTTTGAACTGAGTTTAATTTTCTGTTCTCTCTCCACAGCTTCAAACAATGTCTGATTAATACACATCTTGGAATAAAGAAAGTACTCAATTTTCAGCATGTGTGAAGGCATGACCATCACCTATGCCTATGTGAAATAGATGTCTGTATAAAGGCTCCTCACACTGCTTCCATCTATTCCCTCTTCAGGAGCAAGAATGTCCTCCCACTGCTCCTCCGCCAGTTGTGTGGGCAGGCTCTCCCGGCATATGCGTGTGTAACAGGGTTAAAATATTTGATTTTGTTTACTTCATGTTTATTTACTTTCTTATCAATGTATATGTATGTATGTATATAGTTATTGTTTAAAAGATGTTCCCTATGCACTTCAGTGTTGTCATGACTGGAGTGCTCGGGGTTGTGAGTGAGGCACGAATGCAGGCTTCCCTTTATAGAGTTTTTACTAACAGAACACGAACACAAACAAGAGGACACTAAGAGGCACAAGGGCCTAAAATTAAAAGTATACTTCACAAAAGACACATGAGGAATGGGTAGAATGAGTGTATCCATAAGGGTGCGTGAGGGTTGACCGACAACTCAAGATAAAACTCTTGGAACTTGCATAACAGACGAGGACAGACACCAATCATATAACACAACCATTTAACTAAAACACAGAACAGCTGACAGAACGTGTCATACGACACAAAACACTTTCTTTAAAATAAAAGACCTATACACAAACTTAAACCAATAGTGGCCTCTAGCGGCCACTGACAAGGGACGTCACAGTACCCCCTCCACAAAGGCGCACCCCCGGGGCGCCACAAAAGGTCCACATAAGAAGCAAAAGGGGCGGCGGAGGGCCAGATAGTGGAACACAAAAAATTCCTGTGGGCCCCACACGGTCGCCCACGAACAGACATCCCCCTTGTCTAACCTGTGATCTGGGCACTGTGTGGGTCCCACTAGTCCATATGTCACCTTTGTGCCTTCTGGAGAGGAACCCCCCTTGGGGAACCCCTCCGTGTCCTCCTGGGCGGAGCCACCTCCGGGGAGTCCATCCATGTCCTCCGGGACTATTCCCCTTCGTGGAAGCCCCTCTGTGTCCTCCGGGATCCTCTTAGCGCCCCCCTAAAAACTTTTTCCCCATAGATAGCTAGAGACATCATCAGTGCCACCTTGCTCGACATCTGAGAGTCATCGTCCACCTGATGAAGTGGACACAGGAGACTTCACAGGAATCGACAGCATCAGAGACTGTGTGAGGAGTGAGGCGGTGTAGCTGTTTGCTGCGGCTGGACACCAACTACACTCAGTGTTCATTCTTTTGTGACAAGGTACAGACGGCTGTGTTCTTTTTCTTTTGCTCATTAGAGTGAAGCAGCCATGTCAGTTTGTGGCCTCCCCGATCACAAGCATCAAACAGGCCTGCAACGTAGTGCACTGATTGCTGGCACAGGTTCAATTTTGTGCGGAACTACGTGTTGCTGTGTGTTAAACTGTTGGTTAACCACACGTGTGTAAAGTTTAGAAAACCAGTAAGAAAACACAAGGCATTTTATTTTAACTATTCTTTATTATTTTCATTTTATTAACCATTGTTCCAGTAAAGCACTATTGTTTAACATACTTTATTGTGAAACTGTTGGTTTATACAGGTATATTCATATTCATATAACCCAATGACTATATTTAGTCATTCTGAGTGATACATTGAGGTAAAAGGACTCAGGGCACCACTTTTGGGTTTATACTTACCAGAACCGGCATAGTGACAAAAGGGGCGCTACATGTGCAATGTTGTGTAGAACTGCACAGGCAACCACAATATTACATGCACAGTCTGGCCTTACGCTGAGGCCTTTCAGCCACGTAAATCTACAGGAATAAATATGTTAGCCTGAAGTTGATCTAAAAGAAATGTGGTGTGCATGAATTTCGAATCTCGACTTTAACTGGCCAAAGGTCATCTCGATTTGTGCCCTTTGTTCTGTTGTGGGCATTGTTAAAGTTAAGACATAGAAACATTTACCGTCCTGTGATGTTACACTTTGCTGCCACTGGCAGCACTGGAAATTACATTTTACCTGCCACTGGCAGTACCAGAGGTTGCTGTTATCTGCCAGTGGCATATGCCGATTGAAAGTCTAATTTGCCACTGGAATACGATTATTTTATAATACGGAACTATTTTGCCTACATATGACAATATAAAATCAGAATATGTCACTGGCATTTGCCGATTCAAAGTGGATATGCAATGATGTTATAATACAGACCTATTGTGGTTAAATATGACGATGTTATGAGAATATGCCACTGGCATATGCCGATTTTAAGTAGAATATGCCACTGACATGCCGATTTAAAGTGAAATATGCCACTGGTATATGACGATTTTATAATTATTATTATGATTTTATGTTATTTTGGCTACAAATGAATATATAATAGTAATATACCAGTGGCATATGTCGATTTATAGTGGAATATGCCACTGGAATACGATGATTTTATAATATGGACCTATTTTCTAAGAATATATCAGTGGCATATACCGATTTTAAGTGGAATATGCCAGTGGAATACAACACTGAACTATTTTGTCTATATATGGCTATATAATGAGAATATGCCAGTGGCATATGCTGATTGTAGGTGGAATATGCCAGTGGCACATGATGCCTTGGAGTGGAATATGCCACTGGAATAAGACAACTATTGAATATTTTTGGAATCGAGTATTCTGTTGATTTTTTCAACAATTAATAGAGTATGCGGATAAATCATACTTTTGTGTTTTTAAACAACTATATCAATAGTGTGTTATGCAACATGAAAGGCCTCTTAAAATGAGCATGGACTTTCTGAACCACGGCGATGCTCCATGGGGCAAGCACTCCACAGCTCCATATGCTGATAGGTCTCCTTGCCTTTCCAACAAGCCCTGTTTCACCCTTCTAGCCCACAGGGATCTGGAGGTATTAGCCCCCATTGTTCTCTATGGAGGGGGAGGGGGACCCAATTGCCCTGCTGTGGGTTCTCTACAGCCGGAGTCAGGGGCGAGCTATCTTTCCCTAAGGTACCCGGACTAGCTAGTGACACACCTGACTCTCGTCTCCTATCTCGTCTCTCTCGTCTGAATGCGCTCCTCCAACTCTGAAACCTTCTCCGTCAGTTATGTAACTAACGAACACTTCACACAAGTAAACTTTATGCTAGTGCTAGTGACGGAGAGAGGGGCTGAACTAAAACATGGCACACTCCGTGCAGAGAAGGTGCTCACCAAACTCCATACTGAAACTCCATACTTATCGGACCAGTCATCTCTCGTCTGTGGGCTGAAGATGTTAGACCGATGGAAATAGTTTAATAATAGTCCAAAATGTTAAGTTAACTCACTAGTAAGTTATAATTAGCGGCTAGAAGTCCAAACATGCTAAGAGCACGCTAAGATCCTGAGCAGCACCGGCAGTTACACTGCACTAGGTTGTCCGCCTTACGCAGTGTAAAATGGTCCCACACTTTAGACATTTTCTGCCTTTTACACACACCGGGATCTTAATTTTCCGCCATTTCCATAGGGAGCAAAATAAACGCGCCATCTTAAATCTTTGAAATGTCAGTTACAACAGTCCGTGTGAAACAATGATACTGGAGCTACACAGTCGTCTAGAAAGCGGGAGTGATACGATAGCAGAGACATTTTAAATAGATGGACTTTGGTGACATAAATTAAACTAAGCCTCTAGGCAAAAACATTTTTTGTAATTGAATTATTCGAGTTACTCGAATAATCATTTCAGCCCTAGACGATTTTATAACACAAAGCTATTTTGGCTACATATGATGATATAATAAGAATATGCCACTGGCACATGTCGACTTAGAGTGAACGGGAATACAATGTTTTAAATTACAAACCTATTTTCTAAGAATATGCCACTGGCATACGATGATTTGATAATACAGAGCTATTTTGGCTGCATATGATGATATAATAAGAATATGCCACTGTCACAATAGGTCTGGTTCAGCCATGCCCTCAGAGGAGCTCATCACCTTCGTATTAGGAGACACACAGCTCTGGGCATGGGTAGGGGGCTGGAGTGTTGTGTGTGTGTGTGTGGTCGTTTGATGCCTAGGCAACCCATGTGCAAAGAGTGAGAGTAATTAGAGCAGGGCTGGGTTGCAAAAGTGTCGAATGACAGGTCCATCTGTTTTGTGTTGAGCTTAATTGTCCCAATGATTGTCTCTGTTGTGTGATTGGTGGGTTGTGTGAGTGTGATGCTTAAATGCCAGCCGAACCTCAGAATCAGTGCATGGTCACCCGTTTAGTTCAGGGAATTCTTCCCTGAATAACAAGAAGAAAGAATTTAGTGTCAAGACACTGGGTCATGAGCACTGCTCTGAGGGATAATCCGTATCTACACACTGAGTGGGGAAAGCAAGGCACAGGTTTAGCTCCGGAACTCCTACGTGGCGGAAAGGACTCCACGAAGAGTGGAGTGAGACAGTATCTAAATCCTCAAAAGCAGCTGGAGGATCAGAAAACTGGAGAGGACTGAGAAGTCCACCTGTATTGAACATTTAAGTTTGTATTACAGGCTTCCTCGAGAAGACTTCCCCCAGTTCCTACTTGTACGTCCTTCCAGCACGCGAACGTGACAGATGACCACGCCTCCAACTATGGATGCCATGGCAATCCCCCTGCCACCAGATGAAGATCAGCTGCAACATCAGGTGGCGAGCCACCACAATCAGCTGGCACAACTCACGAACGTAGTGAAGCAGATAGTGCAGGCTCCACCGCTCACGCTCGTGAAACCTCCATGGCATGCTGGTATGGTATGGGGGGGGATCCCGCTACATGTAGGAACTTCTTACTTGCATGCGAATTGTATTTTGCAGAGTCCCCGGGGATGACCCCTCAGCAGAAGGTCTCAGTCATGACGCAGCATCTAATAGGGAGAGCACAAGACTGGGCCACGGCTGTGTGGATGGGGGGGGGGGGGCGCACAAGTTCCAGAATACAAGGACTTTCTCCCCAAGTTCAAAGCTGCTTTTAACTAGGCCTGAGAGGGTTAAAAACGGCAGCCTGAATTACAACAGAGGCCGCGCCCATTTAAGATGCCAGCGCACCAGAACCAATGGAGCTGGGGCACCAGCTGTCTTTGCAGGAGAAGACGAGACGGCGACTGGAAGGGCTGTGTCTGTATTGTGGGGGGACGTTTGGTAGCATCCTGCCCCCTCCTCCAACCTAAAGTCAAGCCTGCATCACTGACTGCCTCCGCGACCTCTTCCAATAATATGAGCAAAGTTGAAGTGTTAATATCTGTGGCTAATCGTTCTTGTCTTGTTTCAGCCCTTATAGATTCTGGGTCGGCTGGCAACTTTGTGTCCAGAGTGGTTTTGTTTGGCTCCCGGTGGAGAGGTTGCCAACCCTTATTCCGGTGTGCGCCCTTGATGGGCACCTAATTGCCGGCAGAGAAATGTTAAGCCTGTATGTGTTAGAACATCCTGAACCTCTTATGATCCTGGGTCTACCCTGGTTAAAAACCCACAGTCCTCAGCTAGGGAACGCGGTGGGGGCCCAATTGCTCTAACCATGGTACCAACGTTTATTTGGGTACCACCTCCATTGAGAGCCCACTGGCCAAAAGGGCAGTTCAAATACCTCTGCAGTATCTGGATCTAGCTGAGGTATTTAGCACATGGAGGGCTGCACGTCTCCTTCCGCATCATCCCCAGGACTGTGCAATAGATCTCTTGCCGGGGAATAAGCCACATCGTTCTAGAATATAACCCCTCTCCGTAAAGGAGATGAGGGTTATGGAAGAGTACTTCACCAAGGTACTCCGGCAAGGGTATGTACGCCGGTCCCAGTCTCCTGCATCTGTGAGCTTCTGGGGGTCTCTGCCCCTGCATAGGAAGACACCCTCTTCCTCTTATCCCCCTGGCTATTGAGCAGCTCCGTGTGGCAAGCATCTATTCAAAGCTCGACCTGCGGAGCGCGTACAACCTTGTGCGCATTAGGGCAGGCGACAAATGGAAGACTGCATTTAGCACCACTTCCAGTCATTACCATTATTTGGTAATGCCATGTGGCCTGGCAAATGCGCCATCCTGCTTCCAGGCCGTCACCTGCTCATGCACGAGTTGTACGTGAAGGCAGAGAAGTGCGAGTTTCATGTTCGTGAGATCTCATTTCTCGGCTATCAGATAGGTCCCTGGGGGTTGGCTATGGATGACGGCAAAGTGAAAGCAGTACTAGAATGACCTGAACCCACATCAGGAAAAGCGCTGCAGAGATTTCTGGGTTTTGTGAATTTCTATATATTCAATTCATAAAAAATTTCAGTACAGTGGCAGCACCGCTCACTAGCTTACTTAACGCCACAGCAGCGTTCATGCGCTTAAAGGAGGCGTTTACCTCTGCCCCAGTTCCAAAACAACCCAACTCAGCGAAACTTTTCATGGTCGAGGTAGATGCATCAGAAGTGGGCTTGGGAGTGGTGTTGTCCCAGTATCGTGAGACCCTCATAAATTATACCCTTGCGTCTTCTTCTCGAAGAAGCTCACGGACGCGGAGAGAAATTATGATATTGCCAATCGTGAGCTGCTGCCGGTCAAAGCTGCGTTAGAGGAGTCGCGCCACTGGTTGGAGGGAGCCAGACACCCCTTCACTGTGTACACTGACCACCGGAATCTGGAGTACATTCGGCAGGCAAAACGACTTTGTCCTAGACAAGTTCAGTGGGCCCTGTTCTTTAGTAATTTTAATTATACTATCACCTATTGCCTATATGCTCTTTGAATATATCCACTACTGTCACAAGAATAGGGCTGAGGAAGCCGACAACCACAGTTAAAAGACCCATCCTTAATACCAACTTCTGAAACTCCAGCACAGTCGGCATGCAGCCAGCCCATACAGTTGTGGGAATTTTTGAATAATTTAATTTAGGTTAATTTTGATATTCTCCACCAGAATCAGTTTGGGATGATTCACCCTTATATTCATTAATTAATTAATAAACAGTCAATTATTCATTGATTATCTATTTATTAATTAGGGCTT
>JBBIGA010000138.1:933474-952597 GCA_037576975.1 Alestes dentex | reverse complement strand
ATCGCTGGTCTCACTACTGTCTTGTACACCTTTCCTTTCATTCTTGCTGAAACCCTTTTATCACACATCACACCTGAATCTGCCATGTTTACATCCAATGATGGGGATTTTAGAAACATCCCCATCATTGGATGTAAACATGGCAGATTCATCCCGTCCACACTATATTGTTACATTACAGTACATTGTTGTGGTGTCTATTGTATTGTTTCGGTTATAACTTACACTTTGTTGAATGTTGCTATATGTTGCACTGTGGTCAGTGGAGAAACGCGTTCACAGTTTCTAATGACAAAGTAAGCTTGACTGAATTTGTCAAACTTTAAGCTGAAGACATACTTGTACAAAATGGCTTTTAGATAACATTATGTATAGCACTCTGTGCCTCGCCTGAGAAAGGTGCTATATAAATAAACTACTTACTTGAAATGTTTTAGTTAGCATTTTACTCCCTTCAATGCGGGAACATTATGGATGTTCAGAATGAAGGTCTTTTTGGTATGTAAACATTGGTGGAATCAGAATCGCTAGGGAGAACTGGAATTGGAAACAACAAAATGTAAAAAATACCCAACCCTACACCAACCTGGTAGTTCCTCCCTCCTCTCTGCACCGTGGCCAGTCCGATGACTGGTTTGCAGTTCTCGATGGCCTGGTGGAAGATCGCGTACGGGTTACACTCGATCGCTTCCCTTTCCACTGCTGGAGCTCTGTGATATTTCTCCACCTGTTTCCGCTTTATTGTCTCTAGAGTCTGATAACAGAGAAGACATGCATGAGAGACCTGTTTAGATCTAGTTAAACCAGGGAAGAATTTCACCAAGCTGAATTTCTGGACTGTGCAACTAGAATGTTTTTGCACGTGAGATTACGAGTGGGCGATATGGCATAATCTCTCTACATACGACTCTGATCAAAATCCTGAATTTTTCTGAGATCTGATGAGTTGGAACAAATTGTGCCACACTTTGTCTGACGATTTCAATCTGTAAAATGATTTGAAGCATAGATTACCTGTGTTCTAGTACATGATCAGATTTGTTAAAATTTACATGTTTTGTTTTCTCTATCCCATGGAAACATTTTTAAAAAATATTAAAACAAAATTTGATGCATCATGTATTCTTAAAAAAAAGTTTGCTATAATGCTTTGTAAAAAAAGTTGGAACAGAGAAAATGTGCCACATTTACACAGATCTGATGTTTCACAAACTGACTTATTATACTATACTGTAATGAAACTCACAGTTCTATGTTCTGTAGGTACCCACAATATCTATGACATGCTCAGAAAAGCTGTGATGTAATTTATCATGACAACAAATTGTATTTTTCACTCTTGGATTTCCCCAAACCCCTTGAGCAAGTTTAACACATCTAAAGACCTTGCTGGAGAAGAAGGCACTAAAAATATCTATTCTGAAGGTAAATTCTAAAATAGGCATCAATGTATATATTTATAATGAATAAATAAAAGAATTCCAATCTTAAACCAAAGAGTCTTGGAAAAGCAGCCAAGTTTTTACCTGCGTCATGATTTCTCTGGCCAGCACTTTATT
Source organism: Alestes dentex (assembly GCA_037576975.1). Taxonomy (NCBI): domain Eukaryota; kingdom Metazoa; phylum Chordata; class Actinopteri; order Characiformes; family Alestidae; genus Alestes; species Alestes dentex. Next base: position 951,038 of record JBBIGA010000138.1, on the reverse strand, counting down.
GCCATCTTGCATCATCATGTTGACGAACTTGCTGTAGATAGAAAGGGGAACTAGCATTAGAACAGGGCCTGCCCAGGTTAAGCCTAAGGCTATGCTAAATACCATTTCCAGTGGTAAATCGCCACTAATCCTGCAATTCGGTGTTAACCTGCAGAGGAAACAGACCCTCAGCCTTATCGGTGGGTACAGACTGCCCAGTAGGGCCATAACAATTGGTCGACAAAGAGAATGGCTATTCTATTTATGCATAAAAGCTGATGTGTCATTTACTCTTAAAAAATTAAAGAGCTCTATAATGCTCATAAAATATACATTCTGGCAGAGCACAGTGCACTACAGGAACCAAAGGGGGCGCCACTGCTTCTACTGGTTTACTGCACCACATGGATGGTACTGTGGCAACAGGTAAATGAGAGAAAATCGAATAACAGTTAAATTAGTAAACTAAATGACAGCCCATAGGTCAGTCAACGGCAGTGACAATTATTATCTTTAGCGCTCCTGGTGGTCTTACCTCAAAACGGGGTCATCAAAGGGAGAGCTGGTCATGCTGATTGGCGCTGCTTTGATTGGTCGGGTGATTTTCAACTCCTTTTCTTCTTTCTGCTCTGGGCTCAGCTCTGCCTCTGGGATCATATAGGCCTCCTTGCGCGACTCTGGCTCCAGGTAATACGGGTTATATCGACTCCATCGCACCGCACAGAACCTGAGGCAGAAGAAGAGCACACTCCAGTCTAGAGAAATGGACAAACTTGAACAAGATCAATCATATATCATGCTTAGATGTTTACACAAGTATCACTATCAGACACGACACTATGGTCACTAAGACGTGTCAGTGTCTACCATTTGAGATGGTTTAGCATCTCTCCTGCAATCCCAAAAAAAACGTCTATACAAGCGCTGTCAAGAGCATCCTGACCATAAGCATCACTTTAAGGTCTATGAACCTCTCTGTCCAAGACCGAAAATCCCTGCAATAAGTGATCAGAGCAGCGGGACACTGGTCTACTCTGTTCTTCCAGCAGAACATCTTCACCAGACGCTGTAAAAACCACAGCAATCTGGATCATCAGGTACTCCTCCCACCCCAGCAAGTAACCTGCTAAACTCAGACAAATTGTTACGCAGGCTTATGGCCAGAAATGAGACTAAAGAGAAGCTTTTATCCTGAAGTATACAGAGATCGTCCCGAAGCAGCTTTCCAGAACCGCAGCAGATCCAGACATGCGTTGCTGAAGGAGACTTAGGAATAAACCCGGGGGGAGACAAAGTTTGAACAAGGGAGCCCAGTTTGCTCAGCATGGACACGAACAGTGGAGCAAATTTAGAAGTAAAGATTAAAATTGAGCACACATTGGAGGACGACGAGAAAGACTGTCAGGCACACTAAACATGAAACACGAGAATTTTACGCCTCAGCGACTGAACTGTGCAGAAAAAAAGTTAGCCGGTGAAGATGATTCCAGATGATCAGGTCGGTGATCAGTATACTGGTGGTACCGAATGCTGAGTGGTTGGAACACCTTTATCTAGACACCTTGTATCTTTAGGCACTTTACAGTCTCAGTAAAACATTTGTTCCCATTTCTTTCATTGAATCTACTCAGTATGTCCAAGATAAGACAGTTTGACAGGAATAAAATAGTATTTTTGCACCAACATGTTGATTCAAACCCAAATACAGAGAAATAATATTTAAACTCTACCAATAACAATACCACAGCAGCTACAATAACACTGACTATCTACTGTTTTTAAAAAAAATCGACATTCACCATTTAATAATTATGAGACCAGGTAAGGAGGACACATTAACAGGACAAGGTTACGGGCTGACGGTGAGTATTTAAAGCTGTCTGACCCCTCTGACGCTTTACTTTGCCTCTGATCCACTGATAAAGCGCACAGAGGTTTAATAAACATGTTAAAGTGTTTTAATATGGTTAACAAGTTATTGAAGTGTTTGTTTACCGCGGACTCCAGGGTTTTAGCATGTTCACCACGGACACCGCCATCCTGCACACGGGCCGCCTCGCCTGCTGCCGGACTGAAAACACACCGCGGACAGTCCCGCTCACACCAGGTGAGTATAACGGCGTTTAACAGAGCAGAGGCAAAACTGAGCATGATTTAAGAAACAAGTCTATTTATTTATTTTAAATTCGCCACAGCGCATTATACAGGATGCAGTTTTTCTGACTGGCACCCGGAGAACAGCCCGTCTGGTGGTCGCTCAAGGAACGGAGTAAAAAAAAAAAAACTGCATTACTATTATTGTTGTTGTAGTTTTTATATTATTGTTGGTGTTATTATTACTATTGTTGGTGTTGTTATTGCAATTATAATAATTATTTATTATAAAAAAATTTTTATTATTGTTCCTACAATTGTTTTATTGTTACTATAAATATTATTTAGATCTGAGGTCAAAAATGCACTGATACTAAAAAAAAGAATAAAAACAAACTCAACTAAATGCTGAACTATAGGTGAACTTCATCCATCCTTCACCCTTCCATATCCATGTGTCTCTCAGACCTGCAGGTCACCTCAGACTCCTCCTGCTGGACTATCCCGGAGAACCCAGGGAGGATGGACCCCCACCCTGTTCTAATTTACTGAGCACTCATGTAGTGATCAGTGGAAAGTTAAACTGAATATCAGCTTCTGAAGCACCAAATCTCGCACTTTTACTGGACAAGGAAAAGAGGAGTCGAGCTTTGGTGCTTTTATAACAGACTAAAATTTAATAACGGTAGACCTCCACTAACAAACATGACAAACAATAAAAATATAATTCAAGTTGAACTTAACTTTTTTTAATAAGCAGCTTGTGTGAAACAAGAATGGAAAAAATGTGGAATTTTTTTTTGTTGTTGTTGCTTAATACTTCATGTGCAATATTTTTCAATCTGTGTTGCTAAAGTGCAGTGGTGCAGTGTGAGGGCCAGTCCGCCCTCAGCTCCTTGTTGATGTAATAGTAGATCCAGGCCACGATGGGGAACACAGTAACGGCCACAGCTGTGCACAACCTCAGAGCACCGACACCGCTCCTGTAAATAAAACCAGGCTTTAAAAACTTCAAAACAGACTTTCATCAGTTCCAGGTACTGATGAGCTTCCAGCTACAGGCACCAGGTCTGATGGAGCTACAGGGAACACTGGACTTCCGACTTTTACAAAGTGCTGCATTTCTTAACCTGCTGGTGAAGATGTGTCTCATCACTACAACGACACGATATGGACAAAATATCAGTATAGTGATTTTACTGCTACATACTGTGATTCGTTTCAGTATAATAAAAGGTCCCATATCACTTTTCTGCAATTAAAAAAAAAAAGCTCAACTTCAAACAGTATTAATTTTAACTTTAAATTACAAGCTAACAAAAAAACTCCTCCTACACATACTGTGCTGCCTACTTGTGTGTGATTAGCTCAGTGTCACCTGTATGATTATAGAGGAATGAATTTAAAACATCCAGCCTTCTGCATAAGTTTTAGGCCCCTATGCCAATTGTTTAAAGCCATTTTTCTCAGAGTGTGATAATTACGTGTCTTTCTGCCAGCAAAGTTAACATCAGAATAAATGCAAACAAGAAAGCAGTAAATAGTATCAAGATTTTTTTTTTTTTTTTTAATTAGTTGCTTTTTAGTGAGCTGGTAAGGATAACACAGGTTTGGTTCAAGATTTCTCCTCGCTTCCTCCAGCCGTTGTTTGGATTTGTGAAATTCCATCATTGAGTCAAATCGGGTTTCTGATGGAAACTACAAGAAATATTGGACTTCCACAAGTAACACACTGATACACTGGACATAAAATCACTATTTACAGTATAATGTATGTTTTACACCAACTCTTTTTAGTTTTATTGAATTTATTTAGTAATATTAATGTGGAAAAACACTGCTCATTTTTTAAATATAACTTCCACACTTTGCACAGTACGGCATAAATTGCAAATAAATAAAGACTATATTTGAGTCAATGTGGCGATACATAAATCAAAAGAACTGCGATGCATAACTTAATATATTTTTCCACCATCTTTAATAAATGATTAAATTTGAGGATTTTACCGTCCAGAGTGTCGGCACATCAGCAGCCAGAGAACCGTCAGCATCAGACCACAGAACTCCCTATAAACAGGTAGAAATGGGTTAGAAAAGGGACGAAGAAACCAGGCAAGCCAGAGGGATTCTTGCATGGGCGTCGTCGCCATTCACTCTGAAGGGGACGTGTCCCCCTCACATTTCATAATTATTCGTTTGGACCCCCCCACATTTAACATAAATAATTTGTTCACCCAGTGCTGTTGAATCTTGAATCTTTCGCGAAAGAATCCACTCCACTTAATCGATAGAAGAATACACACACCACTGGAAATCCGAGCAGCCTATCTGTGCACTGACGATTCGCTCTACTTGCATGCAGTGAGTTGGAGGTAAACCCGAGCGGATTTCCAGTGGTGTGTGTTTTCTCCTACCGATTAAGTGGAGCGGATTCTTTCACGAAAGATTCAAGATTCAAGATTCAGCAGGGGTTTCCAAACACCCCCTAAAAGGACGACTTTTCACACGCGCAGTAACCCCGCCCACACCACAAACCCCACCCCACGCCCAGACCCCGCCCCCATGCGTAGACCAATGCGTCCCCCTCACATTAAAAATGCTTCTGATGCCCCTGGAATCTTGTATCTACAGTCACTGTCTACTTCATCAGCTAAACTCATCATATAACTGTACTTCCTCCCCTGTCACACAGCTACACAATAATCTGTACAATTACCTGCTGTTACTCAGATGCACAATTTCTCATGGAGTTTAAACCATAATCATTGTGATTATGTGACAGCTTTGGTTAAGGGTCATTAAGGACGTGTTAATGGCCGCTGACTCTGGGCTGTTGACTATTCTGACTGCTGCATTTGATACAGTCTCTCATAGTGTTTTGTCAGAGAGAAATTCAGTTGGAATCAGTGACATCACTTATACTTGGTTTTCTTCATATCTCTCTGGCTGTACACAGTTTGTCCGACTAAAGAACTTTAAATCTCAGTCATCAGTGGGGTTCCCCAAGGCTCTGTTTTGGGACCTCTTTTATTTGTTATCTATCTCCTTCCACTTGGCAATATCTTCAGAAGATTCAGTATTCAGTTTCATTGCTATGTGGATGACACCCAGCTATATTTATCCACCTCTTCCTCCCCTCACCCTTTCTACATACTTTTCTGAAATTAAAACCTGGTTCTCTGTTTATTTTCTTAAACTTAATAACAATAAAACTGAGATTTGTCTTATCGGAACTAAATCCAGACACAACAAAATTAATAGTGTTTCCCTGATAATTGATGGATCCACAGTTACCTCTTCTCCTTGGGTTAAGAGCTTGGGTGTCATCCTGGACAGCACTTTTATCTTTTAAAGCCCATGTTAACAACATTACTAGGTCTGCATATTTTCATCTTTGCAATATAAACCGTCTCTGTCCCTTCCTTGCTCTTAATAGGACTGCCATCCTTGTTCATGCTCTGGTAACATCATGCATTGATTACTGTAATTCTATATTGGTCGGCCTCCCTCACAAGCTTTTGTACAGGCTTCAGTTGGTCCAGAACTCTGACGCTCGTAGTGTTACCAGAGCTTCCTCCATAGAACACATTACCCCTGTTCTCTGTGAACTTCACTAACTCCCTGTTAGATATCATATTGATCGCAAAATTTTGCTATTAACGTTCAAAGCACTTCACAACCTGGCACCTTCATATCTGTCTGATCTGCTGCACGTCTATAATCCCGTTTCTACTCTTAGGTCTTCCTCTTCCAGATCTTGTGTTTTTTTCCGTTTGATCTAAAATAAAAGAAATTTGCGCATGTTTGGTTTTATGAGCATTTGTGTGTGATGCCATTTTTTAAAACCCCAGTAGCATTTATTATTATTACTTATTATTACTTGACAGTAACTTTGGTTCGTCATTACATAGGAGCACCAAACAAAGCACAGCATGACGTCTCAGCCCGAACATCAAAACAAACTGGGGGTTGTGTTTGTTGCGCTGCCAGCACAGATCTGTGCAGCTCATGTTCTTAGGGTTTGACTGCTGGAGTCAAATTGACCCCAAGCATAAATTATGTTGGCAAATTTGAACATATGTGCCATGTACCTCCCTTCCTCCTGGTGGAAAATGTGTGTGACGCCCTCTTTGTAGAGAGTGTAGGCCAACACAGCCCCGAACCCAGTGGCCAACATCACGTGCAGGTCAGCTATTTTCCTCCAGGGTCGCGTCTCTGCAGGGAAAAAGAAAAAGAAAACAAAATAAACAAACAACATACAAATGAATGGAAATGGGAATTCTAGAGTAAGTCCCCCCTCAAAAAAAATCCCCCCACATGCAATGACCAGATCTGTCCACCCGGGGGCAGCACCTGCTGTGGTCTCTAAGAGGCTACCTGTGATCTGTGGCTGGCAGCTGATTAAAAAGCAAAGCCCTGCTGGAACAGCATATCCCACCTGCACAGAGACACAGAAAAATATATGTGCATAAAGTAGAGTATGACTGATGATCAGGGACACAAACTACACGCTCCATGTACAAGTGATTATACTTTATTTAAGTAAATGAGCATGTTCTGGGTGTAATAACTGCATTTTGAAAAGGAATGAACACAAAACAATATTTCCATGATGTTCATGTTATCTTGTTTTGTTTAGGCGCGTACCATCCACAGTCCGGCGTCTGGGTCGTTTGTCTGGGGAAAAGACAGCAGGTTTATGGTCATTAAGGTGGTTTAAAGGGAATAGACAAATCCAGAGTTCATGGGCAGCAGGGCTGATTTAAGAGCAGAAAAGGTGGAAAATAATTACTTGCCTGCACGTACGTCGCCAAAGCGAAAAACGCAGACATCAGGAGGTTGCACACTCTCCAGAGAGGAGAGAAAAACTCCGTAGTCTCATTTTTTGCCATGCTGCATAGTCTGAAACCTTAATATCACACTTTAAAAACTGCTGGCGTTTCAAGACAACTTCACTGACGATCCGGGCCCCAGATGTCACCACTACCTGCCCCTGTAGCATTATGGGTAATGTAGTTTTCCTTGTTCAGGTTTAGCTCAGGTTTTAAATGCAGAAACGAAGTGCATGCTTTCTCTGGATTTGTAGTCTTGACACCCTAACCGTACATTTAGTCCATAAATCCATTTTCACGTTCTACAACAACACGGACCATGATGATCCGACCATAAATGTGCGTCAGGGTTTATTTGTAGTCATTCATTCATAAGCATTTTTCAGTCACTGCATTTGATCTGATTGCGGATCTGGGTGGAAACAGATCGTTTTGTCCTTAGTAGATGTAGATGTTTGAGGTGTCCTCTCAGATGGGAAGGGAAGGGAAGGTGAAGTTATCCACCCCCTCCTTCTGCATTGCAGCCCCCTCCCCCGCTCCCCCCCCTTTTTTGCAAGTGCTGGAAATTCAACAACACAAATGGCGACTCCCAACTCAACCACAACAACATCAACATCCCCTTCTTCGTCTTATTCCTCAACTTCTTCTACTTCTTCCAGCCATAACAGCAGCAGTTGCAGCAGTTTGGGGTCTGGAGGGCATCAGTCTCAGCACATCTCCACCATGAGCAGCATGCAAGGTGAGCAGACTCCTCTGTCCTGCACATCTGGGCTTCCTCCTGACCTGATCAGGTTCTTCTGGGGTCCAGCTGACCCCTCTTCACGAACAACCTGCATAATTTTTAATGTGTCCTGTATAATTTCACACTGGGGACAGAAGTCATCCGCCTGTTTTTATTGTCATATATACTATTATTATTATTATTATTATTATTTTGAGGTGAATATAGCTCGCCCGTCTTGATGTCACATATATAATGTTACTGTTTATGGTCACACCTGCAAGTAATGACATCTTCATGCCCATGTCAGGCTTTTAAAGTCGCATTTTAACCTCATTAAGGAACTGGTGATGATGAAAAAAAGACAACCCTGAAAATACGAGGCTAACGTATCAGGGTTGTTATGAAACACTGAGCTAAAGCTAAGCTAACTGAGCTAGCCAGCCTTCAGCGTCCAGTTAGCTCCTTATATATTAATTTTAAAAACAAGCTATGTCAAAAGGTTGCCCTTTCACACACTTAAACTATTTATGATAAAAAGCTTTAACGAGGCTGCGGCGAAAATAAAGAACAGCCGTCAGCTAAAGAGCTAGCTTGCAGGCAAACGCTAACTGTAGCTAGCTGGTAGGTAGCACGCCAGGCCCACCCTGATGAATTGAAGTGATGTTAAATGTGTGTCTTGGAAGTGTTTTACAACCTGAAAGCAAGATTTGATTACTAATGGTGTTTAGTGTGTGTGGATTTGTGAGCTAAGCACAGAAAGGCCAGAACAGCACAGTCACATCCTCACAGCTGGAGTGGACAGGGTGGACTCAAGAGTCCAGCTTTCAACAAAAAAAGAAAATGAAACGACCTCTATAATAGGGCTCCATGATTTTGAACAAAATTTTATTACTGGCATTATAGTGCTACAAATTGCAATTGCGATGCCGTGCAATACATTACTTTTCTCTGAGGCTTGAAGTCTGTAAATATTGTTAAAGTTTTAAAATTAGGGGTGGTGGTGGCCTAGTGGGTCACTTGCCTCTGGACCAAGAGGTCATGGGTTCGAATCCTACCTTCAGCATACCACCACTGGGCTCCTGAGCAAGACCCTTAACCCCAACTTGCTCCAGGGAGACTGTCCCTTGTGGTTAGGGAATGGAAGTCGCTAAAGCGTGCACTAAATGCCGTAAATGTAAAATGTACGTTCACTCTCCATCCATGCAGTCCATATATATAGAAACAAAGATGAAAAAAAACAGCCTGTTTTCAAATAATAGTTTTTGTTACTTCACAAAACCAGCACATGTACCCCTTCATACTAAGGAGTCCTGCCTTTTGAATGAGCTGAAATACAGCGCAGCCAATCAGAAATAAGGTCGTTTACATATCAGCCTCAAGAGAACTTTGTCAAATGCAATCTGCTCAATACTATGGACATAAACAACAGGTGGTAAACTGTCAGGTAGGAATGAGTTATGATGAATTTTTGGTACGTTAGCCAGCACAAATATTATTGAAAAAATGAAACAGAAGGAATATTCAGACACTTTGGAAACATCTTGCCGAGTCATTGTCTTGAATGGTTAAAGACTGGCCGAGATAATTTGACATTTGTTGGATAACATGAATTCTTCGATTTGTGAAAACACCATATAGACTTACTAGAACACTTGGAGGCCAGGACTGACCCAAACATGCTGCGTCTGACCTCTCAGTCAGCACCCTGAGGGCCTTGAGCAAGGCAGTCCTCCAGGGAGTCTGGGTGGTCGGCTTGTTTGGCAGGCAAAACTGGTTTAACCCTGAAAACATAACGCTTTAGCTGGTTAACACACAACATCTGCAAGGCTGTGCCCCCCCAGCCATGACAGGACACATCTCGGGATGTCCTGTATTGGTTTGTGTAGATATACAGGCTGACTTGCCTCGGTAATAAACACCATAGTAGACCACCACTAAAGGTGTGAAGGTTGTGAGGAGGAGCTGTAAGAGTCCTCAGTGCTGCAGCTCTCTCAAATCCATAAAGTGTTTATGCTCTGTTGAAATCAATGTGTTTCATTTCTTAACTTGCAGAGACCAACACTTGCTGGAGGTGTCAGAGTGATACAGGTAGCTACTGTCCATATTTCTAGTAGTTAGGACTGTAATCATTTTTTGCTCAGTCAGATGTAGCTGTGCCCTACCCCGCCCCACCCCTTTTTAACTGGCCTTGACCCCAACCCTGACCCTGACCCCAACCTGCCCCAGTCCACCCCTCTGTAAAGCCTTATGATAATGTTTAACTGCATGTGTGCTGAAGTGTTTTGTTCCATAAGGTGAAATTTTTAATTTGTGGGTTAATTCCAGCTTCTCACTACATCTATCAACCTGTCATAATGATTTTTGCTCAGTGATGGGTGGTCTCCCCCCCCCCCTCTGCCACTGATTTCTGCCTCGCTGATGGACCGACAAAGAGCAAAAAGCAGTGCCTTATTCATAAAGTACGCTTCAAGTCACTGCTTTTATTTTGACTGTATCTCGAAGATATATGTTTGTGAAGTTTATGGTAGGAATTTTGTAAACTCATGTTTATTTGTCTCTTACAAGACTGTGGGTTTAATGCAGTACAGTTTTTTGATAGTGGTTGTATTAAGACAGTAATTGGCATTCACATGATATTCAGTTTGCAAGGCATTATATGAAAAATATCGTCACACTACTGGCGCTCTCACTGCAACAGAGTCTGTGATGGAGTAGACAAATTGCAGGATCTGCTCTATTATTAGAATACTGAGATCGTTATATGGAAATTTCTCATGCTTCACAGAACTGTTCTAATAGGACTGTAATTTGTGGCATTTTCCCATGTATATTATATTATACATTATTACTGTGATATTTCATGTGACAGCATTGCCAAGGACTGAAACAGCCGAGAGCAAAGTACATAAATATAATAAATATATTTATTTGACAAACCTAACATGTTTGCACGTCGTCTAGTGAGGAGAAAATACTTAATGTAGAAGACGGGTGATCCCTCATGAACATCCAGCGTAATACTGGTTAGCTCAAGTGTTCGCTCATCTGTATTGACAGTTTTTGAATAATAAAGTAATACAATATTTAAAAATGTCTGGGTAGCACCAGTATGGTCATCTGAAGCAGTGGTCCTCAACCTTTTTTGCACCACAGACCGGTATCATGTAAAACAATATTTTCATGGACATGTATAGATACAACTAAAAACATCGCGCTCACTTCCCTCCTGCGAGCCGGTGACCGAGATGAGGGTTTTTTCAAATAAAAGATCTTTTTATTCTTTCTTTCTGTGCGGCCTGGTACCAAATGACTCGCAGACCAATACCAGTCCGCAGCCCAGTGGCTGGGGACTTCTGATCTAAAGTACTGTAGGGCTAAAGCCAAAGTCTGCTTTATTTATTCATATTTGTTGCTTTTTCCTTCCCTGTGTTTAGCTGGATTTGGAGTGTTGTGATATTTAGGTTGGTGTACTACGGGTGATAGCACTGCCCTCTATGTGACAGACTGGGGTTTGATTCCCTGTCCAGGTTCTACATCAGTATAGATGGGCAAGACTCCTAACACCTGGAATAAAGGCAATAATGCCATAACGATCTGTTAGCTCTTGGTAAAGCTCGACTGTCAAAGTCTGAATGCACATTTGTGAGGAGAATCCCACATTTGTCCCATCCGTCAATGTTTTGGATTTTGAACCACTGAAGTATCTTCTCTCTCCTATGATGTTTTTTCTCCCCTCACCTGACCGCTAACGCCCCCATGACCCTGTTTGATGCTGGACCACGGTGAGACCTTACACAGTTATCCCCACTGCATACATCCCCTGTGCCCTCACACAAACATTGTCTGCACTGTTTGACCCACCGCTGTCTTATTCCAACACTTTCTGTCCCCTTGCTTTGCTTTTGTTTCTTTATATCATTTTTCACCAGTCCAGTCCAGTGGATTGCAGTCTGGTTAATGTGTTCTTGTTCTACCTGCATGTAAATGCATTTTGCTGCTAGCAGATGCATTTTTCTCATTGATGCATTTGTCTGCTAGCAGATTCATTTCTCCGTCTGTATTTGTGTGGTAGTTTTTTTTTGTCTCCACCCAGGGTAAGCGTGTGTGATTTTCTCTCTACATTGTCTTGACTAGAAGAGTGTGAGCCAGGCTGGAACATTTAGTGGGGATTTTGTGGACAGTAGAACTTCACAGTACTGTAATTATGTGGTTAAAGGACATGGAGGTGGTTTCCACTTTCCATCCACAGCAGCAGGTATCACTCATCTGGATCGTTTGTGATGTAATATACTGACAAACTCCACAATATAATCCAAATATGTCACAGTAGCATGGTATCGTCTGATATCTAGGTTTGCATTAATAAAGACAGTGACCCCATCATTCCTGAGCACCAACACTTACACTAAAGACTCCTTAGATCGGCCTGTTTTGTTGTTTTGCTTTTTCTCTCTGAGGGTATATTTCCTGTTTCTGCATTACTAATTCTTTTCTAACATTTATAAGCGTCTTATCTGTTTTTCATACAACCCAGACAATGTGATAAAATGATTATATTATATTATATTTTTTGGACACAGTCGATCCAAAGCAAACCAAAATCAGAAAATCTGAGAAAATTCTTTTTTTGCTGTAAAAATCCACAAATGTACATTTTGGAAATCTTCACCTTACACTCACATTGGTATTATAATTAGAGAAAATGTCTTAAAAAAAAACCTAACTGTGTACAAAGATTTACAATCACAAGTAACTCTGTTATAGTCAGTTTATTTAGTCTTTCTGCGCTGCCTTCAAAACACCCCCCCCCCCCCACACACACCCTTTCTTCCCATCTCTCATACCCACACACATCCACTCCGCCCAACCCCACACTCACACACATGATCACAAAACAAAGCTTCCTGTGACACCTGAAGCTCCACTGTTGACTCTGAGACACAGAGACTCCAAGTAAGGAAGTACTTTTGTTTAAGACCACGTTCAGGTGTAGAAGGTCAAAGGTTTTAAAGGGCTTTGTTTGTTTAACTTAATTTTGTCCCCAGTATTAGTCATGCCCAGTTACACTCGCTTCCTCCAAGTAACGTGAAGCACTGCTGCTAATGCAGCGTCATTGGCTAGAGTGTTTGTGTGTGTGTTTGGTGAGTGATAGTTCTCTTGGACTCTCTTGGACTCCCAGCCTCGGATGGATGTGGCATTGTCTGGATTGAACTTAGTCCTGTATTTCTTCTTGTATCTTACCCTTTTCTCTGGTGTGTTAAGCAATCCCAAATTCTGGTGGTGTCCTGCAGCCCTCCCCCGGCGCCCCCAACTTCCAGCGTTCCTGCAAGTTGGATTTTAATAGTTTTCTTCTCAAACTGAAAAAACTTTTGCACATGCCACACTTAATATTTAATGTAAAACTCAGTACATATGCCGTAACTGCATTCAGATCTGCATAAGTGCCTTCTGTATGGAAAATTAACAAAACGTCAATGGACCAGGGGTGCACAAACTTTAGCACTCTACTGTAATATATCGTAATCGCAGTACTTGGCCGTCCACCGCACAGCTTTTCTTCATGTCGCATAAACCAGTGTGTGCTGTTCTTCTTGTCTCCAGGATTTCAGATTAACCTCTCTGGAGCTCCCCAAAGTAAGCACCTTTTCTACCTCTGTGTTGGTGTCTGATGCTCTTCACTAATCAGTGCCAGGAGTTGGGCTGTGGTGGGCTTGTGCCGGTTAAAGGATTTATATGGTTGCGGCTCTGGTTTTGGTGTTGAGAAGCTTCAAGTCATCCCCACAAAGAAGCGAAACAAGTCCTGAGGTTCTAAACATAGCTGGTAGACCAGAAATTTCACAGCAGGACTGTGTGCAGCCGCTACATCCAATTTACCCTAATACCATAGTTGTTCTCTTTTCGGTAATTTAATTTTCAGTAAATTGCATAGTAATTATTTTGCAGCTTGAGTGATAGAGTATCTGAAGGTCATTATGATTTTGATCCTCCACAAGGCGGACTGTTGGCACTCAGCTCATTGAAAGGGAGGAAAACCCAACAGGATTTCACATACATAGTACAGTGTACCCTCAGTTGTGTGTGGATTTTTTTCTTAGAACCTAACTAATGATTGTTTGCTGAAACCCCCACAGATGCGTGAAAATGTAAATATCCTCCGCATTTGTTTTGTGCTTTTTTCGTGGCAATAATTTTTCATGCATTGTAGAGCTCGATTATTACGAAAAATATAATTTACTAAATTTGCAACATAAATATTAACATAAATTCAGCTAAATTTCCACATAAAATATAATTATACATATTTTAGTACTGTCGAGAGAACACAAAGCAACCGTATACAAAAACACGTCTTGGGATGGTGAAATATCCCTGAACTCAGAGGCGGGAGATTTGACAGTAGCCAATACAAGAACGTTACTCATTTCTCCTTGCTGCTGATTGGCTGCTGCCCTGTAACACGTCTCTGGCAGATCCAGTCCAGCATTCCCGCATCGTAACAGTTTCCCGCATGTAGCTATCTCGAGTTTATCTTTACATTTTTAATACTTTTCTTTTTCACGTAAAGTATTCTGAGTTTTAAATAAAATTGAAGTGTTTTGGGAGCATTTTTGGGGCATATTTAGGGTTTAGACTAAAATAGGCGTTTATAGATTTTTTTACTTTCTTTTTTTACTTTTTTTTTTTTTTTTTTACACGACATCACAAATTGTTTTTTTGCAACTCGCAGGTGCTCTTGGAGCGTAACCCCCGCAAATTTCGGGGATTGACTATACTGTGCAAACATAGTGAGCCACCCCTCATTTCTTTGCATTTTGCATTGAGTCACCACATTGGTGCAAAACTACTATTTTAATGCCTGTCAAACTCTCTTATCTTTGGCATATTGAGTAGATTAAATGAAAGAAATTGGGACACATTTTCTACTTTAACAGGCTGCAAAGTGCCTAAAGATGCCAAGATAAAGGTGTTCCAACCACTCAGCATTCAGCACCACCAGTATACTGATCACCGCCTGATCATCTGGAATCATCTGCACCTGTTTCTTCACTGGTTCAGGCCTTAAGGTAGAATAATTCATTTGTAGGTCACTATGTGCCTTAACAAACAAAAACATTCCTCTGAAACTGGTCAGGTTCAGGGACTGGACAAAAAATGAGTCTTTCAAAGTCCTACAGGAAGGCTTGAGAAGTGTTCCTCAAGACTACATTATACAAGATAGTTTTGTATCTTTGGAACCAAAATATGAAGAAATGAAGGCTGGCTTTAGAGTTTTGAGAGTACTGTACATCTGAATGAGGAATTTGAGGGTTTGTTCAATTACGTCCAGGCCAAAAAGCTCAACAGGCTAACAGACTGCTCCTGTAATATTCAGGCTTAGGCTTCTGTCTGAAACTGCCAGTCAGATCAGGTTAATTCTGTACATTAAAGGCATTTTATCAGTCGACTGAGAAAAGCAACAAGAAATCGGCACAAGCCTAGACCTGAGAGCTTCCATTGGCCTTGGGCCAGATTCATTTTATTCAAGGTGTTCTCCATATAAAGAAGTAAATCCCTATTATATTACACATATGTGGCTAGTAGTGAATAATCTATGTCTAAAACATGATAAGGACTCATAAAATCAGGTCATGGAAGCTCTGGTGGGTTCTGCTGGGTGTGGTTTCCAGGCAGCTTGTTACTAACCATTGGTTTGAGCATTGCCTAGGAGTTCTCTGGTTCTCTCTCTCTGTCTCTGTCTCTCTGAGATTGCGTGCGTCTTGTTTTGGAGCACGGTGAGGATGTCTTTGGCATGAGCAGCACTGGAACAATCAGGAGCCTGTTGAGACAGGGAAACTCACGGTGGGAGATTGGAGGATTGAATGGTTTTCCAACGGAATCTGAACCCCTGCATTCTTGTGGTGTCTTAGCATGGATAGAGACAAACAAAACCACCTTCTTCTGGCTGAAGGTGGAACGTTTCAGTACAGGCAGTTCCTGAACCGTGGGAACTGCGAATATTCACTTCAGACTGCTTGTCCTTAACCCTTTGGACCACGGTGGATTTCTGCAAGAATTCTGTTTTATTTACTACAGAACATTTTATGTCCGATGTTGTCACAAAGCAGCGTTACAGAATTAGGTCTGGGCCCCTAGAGGTGAGAAAAAGCTCCCTAAAGCTGGAGGGAGAAACCTGTGGAGGAACCAAGAAACTCTTCTAGACATTTTTCAGCGCTGATTTGAATTAAACCTTCTGGCGTTCACTCAAAGAACATGATGATGTCAGAATCAGAAAACTTTATTGATCAGAATCAGAAAACTTTTTTGATCCTGAAGAAAACTGCCTATGCAACGACTCCACAAACACACAAAGACAAGAACAATGTAAAATATTATAAAAACATGGTCCCTGATTGGAGAACATTAAAGAGGACTCAGAAATGACCTCTCATAGGGTGTAGACCTGTGTCATTTTTATGACATACTTTGCTTCACCAGTTTCACCAAAAACGGGCAATATTAGCAGAGCTAGCATGTCCAAAGTCCTTCTGAGATTTTCAGTCTTTCTGCCAGTAGTTTGGCAGGAACAAGTGGAGAAGAAATAAAATGGGATCAACTGGACGTATTTAAAAAGTATTTTGGTGTTTTGGTGAATTACCAGCCGGACAGGTTTATTTGGTTATATTTGATTTGTGGACCCTTGTGGGTGTTTTAATTTTGTCGATGGGGCTTAGGTTCATTTTGTTGATTGGAGATTGGGGGTTTGTTTTGTCTATTTATTGATTGAGTGATTGATTAGTACCAAATATCAGTTTGAACATCTTCATCCTGAAGAAAACAAAGCATGGAGATGAACCTCGAAAGGCTTTTCTGGAGCTACCTTTTGAGGACGCTGCACCAGGCAGCATTCACCATGTCCCTCTTTTGGTTTTTTTTTTGGTTTGGTTTTGATGGTTTAGCACTGGCTGCTGCTGCAGGTAAGTTTTCATTTTTCTGCTGGGGGTGGAAGGGGCTCTGAATGGGTAGTGAGGGTAGGCAGGGCTGGTGCCAGCATGTTGGACTTGGGTCATCATTTTCAACCAGATTTATTAAAGCTGACATTCAGTTTGGACTGTTTAAAGCTGCTTGAATGACTCACAAGCACAAATGTTAAAAATGTCTCAATATTTGAGAACAAGAGACTAATTTGGCAAGTTTAACACAGGATTTTACATTGTATTCCATTTGAAAAAGAGCTACTTGACATGGACACCACTAATTTTGCAACTTTACTGCTACATATTGCGACTGTGAGTCCTTTCAATATATTAAAGGTCCCAAATCATCACTTTTCTGGAATAAAAAGTCTGTAAATATTCTTTCAAATGGTACGTTTACTCCCCCCCCCCCCATAATGTCCATATTTGGAAAATGAGCTACAAATGATTTTAACTCCGCCCATTCATGCATCAATTCTTCGACACCTTTAAGGGTTAAAAATTAAACTTGTTGGACTTTGTTGGATTACAGGGAAACCTCGATTTATCAGATCACCCAGAAACTCACCTGGAGTTTAAACCTGTCAGAAACACTGTGGTTGGTTAGAGGTTCATTTGCATATTGCAACCTTTTATGACATCAGGACTATAGAGACTGATGCTGTGATAACGTTTAATGAGACGATATATATTGTGTAGCACTCATATAGTGAAATTTTGGGTGAAGCAGCTTTAAAAAATCTGGTGGTTTTATTTCTCTTTTGCTGGTCAGGTGTGCATGGCTTCCCTGAGCATCCCTAGATCCACTGGAATGTTCTACATTTCCCATGATTTTTATGGAAAACTCTTATCTGGAAATAGTGTCCATACTGTCCATACTGTCTTTTCCATTCTTCATCCCTGATTGTGTTTGTGTGTGTGTGTGTGTGTGTGTGTGTGTGTGTGTGTGTGTGTGTGTGTGTGTGTGTGTGTGTGTGT
>JBBIGA010000138.1:893288-914070 GCA_037576975.1 Alestes dentex | reverse complement strand
TGTGTGTGTGTGTGTGTGCGTGTGTGTGTGTGTGTGTGTGTGTGTGTGTGTGTGTGTGTGTGTGTGTGTGTGTGTGTTTGGGAGGGCAGAATTCTGGTGAAACAGAATTCAAACTGAAGTTCTTGATGACACTAAAGTACTCGTGCACAGATCAGGACCACTCATCCATCCACTCATCCATCCAACCATCTATTTATCCATCTTTCTATCCATCTGTCTGTCCGTCCATCCATTAATCAATCCATCTAGGAGCACTTTTTAGCTTGTGCTTAGTGACCAAAACTTTAGAATACGTTGCACATCTTTAAACATCAGTAACATCACTCTACAGGAGTAAAAAAAAGTCGTGAGCCCCCTTCATTTCTCCATATTTTGCTTTGAATCACCTTGTTGGTGCAAAAATATAAAAAATTAAATGAAGCAAATGGGAACAAATGTTTTACCGTGACAGGCTGCAAAGTGCCTAAAGCCTAGACAAAAGTGTTCCAACACTCAGTAGACTTTATTTTTAATGTCTTGAGGATCTGTTATCCATGCTTCCTGAATGACTTTCAAAGACTCTGATTTTCAGTCCAGTCCCTGAACCTGACGAGTTTCAGAGGAATTTTTTATGTGAAGCCGTACAGTGACTTCTGTTTGAATCATTCAAGCAGAACAAAGACATCTAACTTAAGGCTTGAACCAGTGAAGAAACAGGTGAGGATGATCTGGCTAGTGATCAGTATACTGGTGGTGTTGAATGCTGAGTGGTTGGAACACCTTTATTTAGGCACTTTGTTTCTTTAGGCACGTTGCTGCCTGTCAGGTAGTATGCACTTTGTGCTGGGATAGACTCCAGTGGCCCCCGATCAGAAGCGGCTCAGAAACTTGGTGGATTAATGAATTTAGAATTAAACTGAGATCTTCATCTGTGGCGTGAAATTAAGATGGTTTGAGAACAAATGATAATGCCATTATATGTTACACAGAGGCCAGCTTGATTTGCATCAGTCTGAAGCCTCTCAATGTAGCTCTTCAGAAGCTCCGCTAATGGTGGAAAAAGCTGATTTGTTTCTACCTGAACATGAGAGTGTGGCCAGAATATTACTGTCTACCGGAAGAGTTCCATAGTCAGGTATGTAGTGGAGGAAGGAGCAGGACAAGAGATTGAATTCAAATTGAGATACTTGACAATAACATATGTGACGTAAAGAGCCCATCTTGGCTCTAATGACTGCAGAACTACTTTCAGTCATAGCACTAGCTCTCTCTCTCTTTCTCTCTCACTCTCTCTGACTTTCTCTCTCTGTCTTTCCATTCTCTCTCTTTCTCTCCTCTCTTTCTCTCTTTTTGTCTCTCCTTTCTCTCTGTCTCCAGGCTTACATTCATTGATTCATTTTCTGTAACCACTTAATCCTTACTAGGGTAGTGGGTACCTGGAGCCTATCCTGGGACCAATGGGTATAAGGCAGGGACTCACCCTGGGTGAGGTCCCAGCCCACTGCAGGGTGCACACACACACACACACACACACACACACACACACACACACACACACACACACACACACCATTTGCTCACACATGCAGACCTAGGGTCAATTTAGAGTACCCAATTCACCTGACACATGTGTCTTTGGACTGTGGAAGAAACTGGAGACCACGGAAGAAATCGACACCACCACAAAGAGACCATGCAAACTCTGCACAGAAGGCCAGAACCCGGATTCGAACCCCCAACCCTGGAGGTGTGAGAGAAGAGGATTACATTTAACGCTAAATTTACCTACCTATGGATCCTATGATTATACCGCCCCACTGGAAAAAAGTAACTAAATTCTAAATTCAATTTCATTCATATTCAGGAGATCCTGCCTATCAAAATGTCCATGCAGAGGCTTATTATACTGGATGATCCACAGACACACCTGCTTGGACTATCATATAGCACAGCACTGTGTACATGGGTGCTGCATGCCTCTGTAGGGTTGTGAGGTTATTGTTGTTGGCAGCCAGTGTGGACTGTGACCATCCGTTCAGGAAAGACACCCTTCCTGCCCCTCACAGTATTTCATAACTTCCCGGTCATTATTTCTGACCTGTTTATCTGTTCCTGTCTGGTTATTTGTTTGTGTTGCACTCCCCGCAGCTTGTTAGCCACTGACATGCTGGCAGTCTGCAGCCGACTGAGACGGACAGATCCAGACAGAGAGAAAGTCAAGCAAGAAAGAAATCTGGGAAGGAACCAAGTGAAAGCACTGCGGCATGAACTGGAAGTCACTCTGAGAGCAGAAGAGGCCGAAAACGAGATGAATATTCGTGTTTCGTCCGTCAGTAGGTTCTGTCTCTAGTTTGCTGTTGCAATTTAACCCAGAATCAGTAAGTGATTAACAAGCGTGGGGGGTGGCGTGTTGGTGGGGGAAGACTGTCTGTTCCAGGAAAACTGTCCCCTGTAGTTAGGAAATGGAGGTTGCTTTGGATAAAAGCGTCTGCTAAATGCCATAAATGTTATAATGTTCTCACTGAGAATTTAACCCATGTCCACTGGTGTTAAATATACATCTTTTAAAACTTAGACTCCTGTTGTGTTTAGCACATATGCTTTTGCATTAAACCCATTGTCCACCACATTGAAACCACTTCCTTTTTGGTGTTAAACTCACATTCTTTGGTCTTAAATGTATGTCTTCTGGTTTAAACTAGTCTCAGTCGCTTGTGGTGTTGAATCCATATGCTTTGGTGTTAACTCTTATTGCATGTTAAAGTCTTTTCTTGTCTTTTCTCCCAGTATAAAGCGTTTATATTTACTGAACTACTACTATGCCTTTATCAAGGCTAAACTGGTCTTCAGGTTCTGAATGTCTCTCATGGTGTTCATTTTATCATTTTATTGAGTGTTAAAACCCATTTCCATAGTTTCTCCTCTAGTGTATAGCCTTTATCTTTTGATACTAAACAACTTTCCTTTCGTCTTGAACATTATTAAACCCATATCTACCCCTATCTCCAATCTGCTGTACAGACTGTTTTTTCATGGTCCATGGTGTAGTTACTCCCGACTGTGTAGGTATACATTATGCAGCCTATAATGCAGCCTTTTCTTGGTTTTTGTTAGAACTTTAGCAGAAGCATTTTGAATAGGCTGTAGCTATCTAATGGTCTTTTTGGGGAGTTAGAACACCATTACAATAATCAACCCAGCAGGATACAAAAGCATGGATTAATTTCTCCAAATGTTTTTCAGATGCTGGAATAAACTTCATATATTGTCATTTTAACTGCCAGCATGTTGCATTCCCATCATTTCTCCTCACTTGTGTAATGGTAAGACACATCCAATTCTTGGGTCTATCATTCCCTGAATAGACAGAGTGGATCAAATAGAAGCCCTTGTCTGTATAATTCCATCATCTTTTGCAGCCTTTCGCTGCTTTTTCAACTTCTTTGGCTCACTGCCGACACACTCGCCCCCTCTTCCCCCTCACCCAACACCCCACCCCCTTTTATACCCGCATGCCTCCTATATCCTCATTATCCTCGTGCTCTGCCTCCTCCCTCACCTCAGCTCCCCTCCATTAGAGTGCAAATGAACTCCGGCTGAAGTCAATCACGGCTCTATCTCAGGTAGCAGCTAAATTATTTCCATAATTCCCAATTACATTTCCTGCATAGGATCAGGCAGGCAGGCGTTTAATTTGCATTATAAATGAACATTGCTTGTGTTGTCTCCTTCCTATAGGCACGCAGCTGCCTTTCCCAAAAAGAGTTGAGTGAAGCGATTGAAATGCAGGGCGGGCGAGGGCAGTTCGTTAATGTTTAATGACTAATATGCAGCCGCACGCATCAGAGAAAATGAGATTATTTCCTCTCTTCTCACCTAATTTCTCAAGCGACCGAGAGCTCAGGGAAAGGGAGAGGAAGAGACAGTTCAACCTGAATTTCACACTTTTTCAGGCAGAAAGATATTTCTCTTTGTCTTCTTTCTCTCTGTTGTGAGCCATGGTTGGGCTGACGTTGCTAACCTTTAGCTTGCCATGTTCATGCTCTTTAGGTGGACCCTCAGCTGCCTCCGCTATTTGGGGGCTTTTTCATTTTCTTATTCTCCATCCGTAAGCACTCTTCTCCCGTGCCCTTTGACTCAATTCGTGAGTGGAAAGACCCCTGAGACAGCAAGCCCTGATGCAACAGAGTCCAAAAATGTTGAATAGAGTTCCCCTTCCAGGAAAGACCAAAACTGGAGATTACAAGCAATGCAGTTCACACAGTCCACTTAGACATATGGAGTAAGCAGTAGCATCGTCA
The DNA here is from genome assembly GCA_037576975.1 of Alestes dentex. Lineage (NCBI taxonomy): Eukaryota > Metazoa > Chordata > Actinopteri > Characiformes > Alestidae > Alestes > Alestes dentex. Next base: position 909,790 of record JBBIGA010000138.1, on the reverse strand, counting down.
CCCACTTTGGAATGAGTTTTGTGCCTCGGATTGGCTCAAAGCTCTACATAGTTTGCTAGCTTCCCTGCCCTAACATTCCCAACTCTGGTCACTAACAAGTGCTGCCTTCAACCATCTCTTTACATCGTAATTATATCCTGACCTTCAAAGTCTGAGTTTTGCATGTACGAGATGTAAGAAGGTCACTCATTCACTTTCTAAACCACTTAATCCTCACTAGGGCTCCAGGTACCTGGAGCCTACCCCAGGACCAGTGGGTGCAAGGCAGTGTGCACACACCATACACTCACACCTATGGTCAATTTAGAAGCCTAGCATTTTTCTATTTTGACCCTTTATTCATAACAATGGAGACTGAAGTCCAGCTGCTTGCATGCTGTATAGCAGTGCAAGCTAAAAGCCCGGCTGCTTGCATTCTGCACAGCTGCAGATCAGTCAGAGCACCCAGGCTGACCCCTGTAAACCACCTAAAGTTCCTGCAATGAAAACGTGAAAACGTGAACCAGATTTTAGAGCAATGAAGGATGATGGGTTGGTCTGATGAATGATGATGGGCTGGTTTTCTTCTACATTATGTGGACAGCCAGGTGTGTTTTTTATTTACTTGGGAGATGGTACCAGGATACATTATGGGAAGAAGGCAAGGTGGTGGAGACAATGTGATGCTCTGCTGGGGAACCTTTGGACTTAAAAGATCTGCTGTAGCGTTTTGGTGCAGATACCACAGCACACCTTCAGAGGTCTTGTGGAGTCCGGTCCTCGACAGAAAATCCATAGAAAATGACTGTTTTTTTTAAGAGTGATGTGCAAGTGTTTTTTTTTTGTGCTTTACTTTAAATTGTCATACTTTCTAATTGGGAGATCTCAAACATTAAAAAAATAACATATTTAAGAGAGCACACTTCTTAAAAAAACTTAAAAAGCCACTTGTCTATTAAGAGCATCTAAGGTCCTAATAAATAAGAAAGGGCAGCTCAGCGGAGGTCACCAATAACCCACATAATAATCTCTATAATTTATTCTCCTAAAGGTCACCATCTCCAGAGTCTGAATGAAAATGGCTCAATATGAAACTCTGTATGAACACAGTTTAAAAAGGCCACGGCTTTTACCCTGGGACACGAGGAGAGGGAACAGGGGCTGCACTTGGTCAACATTTAATACTTCACTTTTTCGCTCTGGTTATTTGTTGAATATGAATTAAACCAGCAAGTGAAGAAGGAAGTGTGTGTGTGTGTGTGTGTGTGTGTGTGTGTGTGTGTGTGTGTGTGTGAGAGTGCTCACCTAGTGACTCTGGAGGTAAAAAAAAAAGTAGTTTCTACAGATCAAATCTGGCCATTTTATCAGAAACCCCTCTCTTGTGGCTCCACTCTGTAGCCAATCAGGTACTAATGTACTGAAGTACACTAGCCAGTGTTGTAGATTGTGGCTGCAACTGGACCTCACAGGAAAGTAGTTTTCCAGGCCCAGGGTTGGTGACCACTACCGTAGACAGATCCATTCTCTAGATCTTCATAAGTAGTCAGTTTTTATTCTTCTTTGAACATTTTTGGGTTGTGGACCAATCTCAATCTAGAACCTCAAGCAAAACCACTGTACCTGAAATACTCGTGTCAGTACGGTAAGTCACTGTAGACCAGTGGTCACGAACCTGTAGCTAACATATACCCTCACCCTTATTTAATATTACTGCCAATCAGAGACTTCTGAAGAAGAATATTAGCCAGAGCAGCTGTTTGATATCTTGAGAAGGCACACTACAGGCCAGAAGTTTGGGCTTACCTATGGATATTTAAAAAAAAGAAAAACATTACAAGAAAACATTAGAAATTCTGATGTAACTGACTGCTTTTTAAATGCAGTGTGACAATATACACTGTAAGTGCAGTTTAATGAATCTGAAAGTTTATGTACGAGTTTCATCAATATAACCCCCATTGCCTTTATCACAGCGGCAGAGATTCACCACATCCTTTCCTGCCATTTTTAGAAAGAACATGTGGCCAGACTCTCCCAGCACCTTTTCAAGCTTGGAAACAGTTCTGTTTTATTTTCTGGAGCTAATTTGGAACTTGAGCGTCCAGCTAGTTACATGCAGCTCTGTACCTGATCATACCGGTGTCACTCATGCCTCCATATTTGCTACCTGTGCTGAGAATGGTCCATCACCCAAATAATGCCTGGTCAATTACGTTCCTGGGGCTCCTGAGTAGAGATAAATGGAGCAGAGTGGGACTGGATAAACTGTGCAGCAACTGATGGGCTATACTGCTATATAGTGGGGCTATGAGGTTATTGTTTCTAATTAATGTGCTAGTGAGTGTATGGTTCATTCTTGACCCATGAGAGTCATTGATTTCTGTGGTCAGCATGGCCAGCAATGTGTGTGTAATTTCTCAAAAGTTAGTATTCAGACTCCACACTGCTGAAAGGGTTCACACTGCTGATGTTCATTCATCCACAAACCAGCGATTAGTACTGCAAGCAGGTGTGTGTATGTGTGAGTTTGTGTGTGTCTGTGTATGTGTGCGTATGTGTGTATGTTTACAGAGTGGTAATTATGGTACATATTTTGCAATTACTTTTTCCTGTAACATATAAAGTCTTACAGTCATGTAAAGTCTTACAATTTAATTGATTTTAATCACATTACAGTTTTTGATATAACAAGGCTTTTTCTATTTGCATTTCTCATTGAGGGAGTACAGCAAGAAAAGTTGAGCTACACTATCTGGACAAATGTATTGGGACACACCTTATAATTATTAAATTCAGGTGGCCCCTTATTTCAGTGAAGGGCAATTTTAACGCTTCAGCATTTTGGACAACACAATGCTTCCAACTTTGTGGACAATTTGGGGAAGATCTTTTTCTAGTCCAGATGACTGTGCCTACATGCACAAAGTAAGGTCCATAAAGACATGGTTGAATGTGTACAACGTGGAGGAACTTGACTTGTCCCCACAGAGCCCTGACCCCAAACCCCATGGAACATTTTTGGGATGAACTGGAACAGGCTAGGCCTTCCTATCTAATATATATGCTCCAGCATCAGACCTCATGAATGTGCCACAGAATGAATTAGCCCAACTACCACAGAAATACTCCAAAATCTTTTGGAAAACCTTCCAAGAAGAGTGTAGGATGTTATAGCTGCAAAGGGGGGACTACATATTAAAGTCTATGTATTGAATGCAATGTCATTAAAGTACCTGTTAGTGTAATGGACAGGCATCCCAATACTTTTGTCCATATAGTGTATTTTGAAATTAATCTCAGAAACACAGTATTGTGCATTTTTTTATATTTTGCTTCCAAAGAGCCAGACTTTTTTGTATTTTTAATGTAGTCTGGAGGAACATTTCTCTGGGCTTCCTGGTGGACTTTTAACGACTTCTGTCAAGTCCCTAATCCTGACCAGTTTCAGAGGAATGCTATTAAGGCCTGATCCAGGGAAGAAACAGGTGCAGATGATTACAGATGATCAGGCTGGTGATTGGTATACTGGTGGTGCTGAATGCTGAGTGGTTGGAACACCTTTATCTAGGCACCTTGTATCTTTAGGCACTGCAGTCTGTCACAGTAAAATATTTGTTCCCATTTCTTTCATTCAATCTACTCAGCATGCCAAAGATAAGACAGTCTGACAGGCATAAAATAGTATTTTTGCATCAACAAGGTGATACAAAGCGAAATATAAAGAAATGAGGGTGACTCAAGACTTTTGTGCAACACTGTATTATTATAATTAATACTTGCTATAATAATTAATTAATACTTGTCACTCTTTTTCTTAACTGATTACTAATCATATGGAAAATAACTTTTTGTCATGGATCCAACTCCCACCATGGTCACACACCCTAACACACCACTGCCGCTTGGAATCTTTCTCTGGAATGTTATTTATAGCTGGACATTATGCTACTTCCTTGTTCGTTCATGAATCCTCTCCCTTGTGTCTTGTTTATTCTTCATCAAACTTTCTGTGGATTACCTGCACTGTGGACCTTGTTTTCATTTTGTGGACTTCCCTTTTAGATTAATCCTTTCATGGACTTTAAACTTGGAATTAATTTTGCTTGTGCTGACTACAAACTTCCCTTTGTGCTTATCAACCACCATTTTGTGTGTCTGCCTTCCTGTGAATCGACCCTGCCTGTTTCTCTCGACCATTCTCCGGTACTGTGGACTAAATCTCTACAATAAAGCTCTTCTTCATTATGTTCAACTATCTGCAACTGTGCATTACCTCACCTTGTGACAGCATGCACAAACCATCAACTGATGTCACAGCAGCGAAGAGCGAAATGAAAGGCACGTTCCAACAAATGATGATCACAATACAGCATCAACAAACTGAGATAAGGAGCATGGGGCAAATGGTGGACCATTTTCGGTCTCACTCCACCTCCTGTGTTTCTCAGGGACCCAGTATCCTGTCGAGATTCCCTGAAACTCAGAGCGGCCCAATTCCCCGATGAGGAAGCCAAGGTCACTTACATTATCACAAGACTCGGAGGACGTGCGCTGGATCTTCTAGAAGAAAGAGACCCGTGCTTGGACTTCAGTGAAACGTTCCTGGCCACACTAAGATGAGTATTTAGGTATGGATACTCACAGAGGACGGCGGCGTGACAAATTGCTGCATATCTCACAATAACTCAATCAAATCAAAATTAAAAACAAATACCCCTTACCCTTGCTCAACACAGCCTTTGAACGCCTGACCATCTAGCACGCATGAGGGAGGAAGACAGGATTTATCACCCCAAGTGGACATACTGAATATGTAGTAATGTTTTGTTTGTTTACCTGGATGATATTTAGATTTTTTCCAACCAGATGCCTGCTAAACCAGACGCCCTTTCATGGCAGAAGGAGACACTACCCTTTGTGTTTAGACTATCATTCCCCAGTCATGTGTCATGGCCCTGGTCTGATTGACTGAACAGAACTTCCTCCCTGGGCACCCCTGGTGGCATTGAATATGTACTGGGTAACCTTCGACTCCAAGTACTCCAGTGGGCACATGATGCCAACCTTGCAGGGTATCCTGGTCGTACTTGTATGATAGAAAACATATGAAGACATTTTTGGTGGCCCTCCATCCAAATAGATGTGTCAGAGTATGTAGCCGCTTGTAGTGTATGCACTGCTAACAAAACCGATCATCAGCATCCCCAAGGCCTCCATTTACCACTACCAATTCCACATCGACCCTGGTCTCATGTAACAGTGGATTTTGTGGACCTCGTTTCATTGGTCCATTCAGGGTTGTTGGGCAAGTCAATCCATTAGTGGTATCCCATTCCTTGAGAGTCAGTCCATCTTTCATGTCTCATTGCAGCATAAAGGCCACAAATCCCCACTATCACCACCCAACTCGGATCCTCCTCGACCCTGGATCATTGGTGGAGTCCCCACCTACACAGTCCTCGTCTTCTGGACATATGCCGACATGGCTGAGGCCTGGAATATCTGGTCAACTGGGAGGGGCATGGACCCGAGAAAAGGTCCTGGGTCCCATGTCGGGATATCCTTGATCCGTTCCTCCTGCTGGGACTTTTCTGACTCCCGACCTGATTTGGCCGCCTGGTACCAACCCTAGGAGGGGGAGTACTGTCATAGATTCAGCTCCCACCACGGTCACATCGCCCCAACACACCACTGCGAACAACCAATAGATTGTGTTCCCTTGAATTCTGGCCCTGCCCCTCGGCCACGCCCCTTGGCGCGTGCTTGGAGCCTTTCTCCGAGGTGCTAGTTATAGCCGGTCGTTATGCTTGTTCGTTCATGAATACTCTTGCTTATTCTTCATGAAACTTTCTGTGGATTACCTGTGTTTTGGACCTTGTTTTTATGTTGTGGATTAACCCTTATACGGACTTTGATTCTTGGTAGGAACTTTGCTTGTGCTTACCAACCACCATTGTGTGTGTCTGCCTTCCTGTGAATCGACCCTGCCTGTTTCTCTTCGACCATTCTTCGGTACTGCGGACTAAATCTCTACAATAAAGCTCTTCTTCATTACGTTCATCTATCTGCAACTGTGCATTACCTCACCTTGTGACATTTATTTTTTAGCTTTCTGCTCAAATCTACATATAGTTTTCTTTCTGTCTTTTATTTATGTTTATTTGTTTATTGTAAATTACTTTGGTGACAGACCTGAACTGAGAGAGAGAAAGAGAGAGAGAGAGAGAGAGAGAGAGAGAGAGAGAGAGAGAGAGAGAGAGAGAGATATAGAGGTGTGCGTGTGCCCTGGTTCTGTCTGCTGATTATGATGATGACAATGTGGAAGAACATTAATCAGGCCTGTCCTGAGACAAAATTAACTCCTCCCCAAAATTAGTATGACAGGACAATCCTGCCCTCCCTCTCTCCTAAATTTTTTTTGTCTTAATAACACGCTAAGGTTCTACCTGCTCTCTAATCAGTGCAGCTGATAAATACGGGGAAACCAATCAGTAATGGGTTGCTTATGGGCCTTTTTTAACTCTGACAGTTAAAATAGTCTTTTCTAATTGTTTCTTAGGAGAATATAATGGGAAAGGCACCTTCCTTATGTAGCTTATGTTTATTTCCTGGACAACTCTTGATGCCTTCAGGTCTTGGAAAAGTCTATTTCCAGATATCCTGGGGTTTTAATACTGGATGAAAGTATCTCAAGGCTTGATTTTGGAGGATATGAAAGTGAAGTGTCCTTCAGAGGATATTTCAGAAGTGAAAAGCTTGGATTGGCTGCTCTCATGGAACCTTATAACTCTAATTCTGTGTATGTTTTTGTCCCAACAGTGCATTGTGTCTCTCTCTGTCTCTTTTTCCGTGCCATGGCTTATCAGTCCGTGTCTTATCAGTCTCCTCTATTTGAACTCAATGCACACTGCACTCATACAAACCAGCATGACACTTCATATACTTTGCTATGGGCAGTAAGATTATAGTCTGAGAGATGCTGCTGAATATAGAGTGGGAGGAAGAGGAGAAAGAAACCGTAGAAGGAAAGAGATGAAGAAGTAGGACGATGTGGTGGAATGTGGGTTTTGTGCAGTAGGGATTGAAAAGTGAGATTTGTGTAGTACGGTTTCAACACTGAGTAAATGGCTGTGTTTATGGAATGGGGTTTATAAAGTGGTGTTTATGCAGTGGTATTTGGGCTGTGGTATTTATCCAGAGGTGTTTATGCAGAGTGTTTACGAGGTGGGGGTTTGAAGTGCAGTGTTTATGCAGTAGGTTTTTACTGTGCTGTTAATGCAGTAGGGTTTTCATGAGGTGCTTTTCCACTGGCACAAGAAACTGTGCTGTACCACAAACAAATGTTTTTCCATTACAAATAAAGCAACCTGTACCTGTGCTGATGTGGTTGTGCTTGATGGCAGGGCCAAAAACAGGCTGCAGCTGAGCTGACAGCATCACTGCTTTCTGATTGGTCATAATCTTGTCATCGCGACATGGATTACCGAATTACTGTCTGCGCAAAAAAAAAAAAAACATCAATGAAATTGTTGCTATAAAACCAGTGTTTGGAGACACCTAAACATTTGTTTCATGGCCAAAAAAAGTTTGTGTTGAAAAAAAATTACGCTCACAGTTGGGTGTTAAACCGGCACCTCTTCTCTCAGTGTGCCGCATTTTACTGCTGAACCACAGAGGGGGCTTTAACTCACTGTCTATTACCAAGCCATTTATGGTTACGAACGGCTGAAAACTTGTGCAGCGATCAAAAACTGAACACACACACAATACATCATATATTAAGAATGTTTTCAAACTGGAATTTTGCCAAAATTCAATATGGTCGTCTGGTTCGATGACGACTACCCGTAAACTGTGGGGAGCGAATTGAGTCAGAAACACAGTTACCTGGCTGAGATACACTGGAAGATTAAAGCACTACAACTTATGTGCCATCGCTGTACAGTGTAGTTACAGCACGGTTCCTGTATACCCCTGGAAAAGTGCCAATGGTGACATTTGAGCAGCAGGGTTTGGGGAGATTTAGGCACTGGGTTTTAAGCAGCTGTGTTCTGGCAGTGAGGTCTGGGCTGCTGAGTTCGAACGACACTGTTTTAACAGTGGAGTTTTGGCTCAGATTAGACTGAGCCTGTCTGATGGATACAGACTGCTCTCTCACACACAATCGCTAACAAGCACAGTGCATTGATTTATCATCGATCCACACAGCCAGACGGCACACAGCCTCGCTATGACTTCTCTCTTAGCGGGAGCGAAAGTGACAATAGTCTGCCTGTCTGTGTGTGTCAGTAAGAGATAAGACCCCTAAAGAGAAGAGGAGAATGGGTGACAGAGGAGGAGATGCTGGGTTTGAAAAAAAAAAAGCAGTAGATGAGCACAGGCCGTGAGGTGCTTTCTTATCTCCTCACCAGGAGTGGAGGTTTGGACAGGAGATGAAGTGAGAGAAGAGAAAAGGAGGGGAAAAAGTACTGGAGTTCTTCATTTGTTCACCATAGAGGGAGATGCAGAGATGAGCAAAATTGTTACCCACCAGCTTCCTCATTTCGTTAGCACACATCCACTCTCCTGTTAATTCAGCAGTTCAAACAGTCTCTCACACTGCTATATACCTCTCTCTCTCTCTCTCTCTCTCCCTCTCCCTCTCTGTTTCTCTCTATATATCTCTGTGCACACTGATTGGGACCTCAGCTATTAAACATGTGGACAGAAGTTAAAATGACCAACAACGTGGGACTATTTTTTGCACCCATGCTGCAGTTCTGGATCCAAATACAAAGAGCCAGAGAGCCCAGAGAGCTCTACAGCTAGTAACAAGTAAGAAATTATTCATACATTTCATAGACTGCAGATTTTTATTTTTGTTAAAGTTGTTGAGTGAGCAACTTTAAATTTAAATGTGTCAAATAAAACAACGAAAGAATATGTAACAGAGCACATCTGACATCCCATTAACTGGTTGTGTGGTGATGCAGAGTCAAATTCTAGACTGTTCTTTAACTTTAATGGACTTGTTAACTGTTTCATCACTTACTACTTCAATAAATATAAATACTCGTCTGGTGATCCGCATTGTAATTAGAATTATAAGCATATTTGGTGGCTTTTTGTAGGTCAGTAGTGATGAATAAAACATTAGTTCAGCAATTCTTATTCTTCTTGGTGCTTAGTGTGGTTCAGAAATAAATGCAGCCTCTCAGCAACCCCAGGTGACAAACCAGCCGATTAATTCATTAAAATAATGCCGTGGCAGAGCTATAGATCATATATTAGCTTAAGCGAAGAGAGAAGGTGCAGCAAAACAGCTAATTTATATTTGCTTGAATACAAAAGGAGATGAGCTCTGTTTCCCCTGCAGTGAATTAAAAAGCAGTCCTCTGCAGACATGAATGCGAGCATGTCTGCCCTTTAATTTTGCTTTAACCCATAGAACGCGAGTGCAACAAATAGTAAATCGTCAACATACAGCAAAACAACTCCTTATGTGGAAGTTCCCTCAGTTTGTGTTGATGCTCGAAGTGTCAGATGTTGTGTTGAGCTTTGTTTGGTGTTCTTATGTCACGTAGACATAAGAACACCATTTGTCTCATTTTAAAAACATGTAATAATAATAACTACTACTGGGGTTTTAAAAATGGCGTCACACACAAATGCCCTTAAAGAACAAAAATAGCCAATTTTGTTTTATTTTAGGTCTTACAAACTAACAGAAAAAACACAAAATCTTTGAACCTGGGAGAACTTTCAGTAATCTTAAATATTTCAATGATCTTAAATGTTTGTTGCAGATACAGCATCAAGTTTAATGTATGTAGGCCAGATGATGATGGTTCACCTGCTGAATCAAAGGCTAAAAGTCAATATGTGAGAATAAAGTGTCACCGGTACAGTGATAAACAGTGAAGCTGAGCAAGGATTGAGCCCATGTGTTGATCGGTGCCTCATACAGCTCTTGGATCTCAGTGTATTTCAACAGATAAAAATGGTGTAAAACATTTTTGTCATTTATGGGTATTTGCATGAGATACCATTTCAAAGCCCCAGTAGCTTTATTTTATTACTACATAGTATTTAAATTACAGTAACTTTAGTTCTGTGTGATAATAGGAATACCAAACAAAGCTCAGCATGATGTCTGACACCTCAAACATCAACAAAAAAGCGGGAAACATTTTGCCATATGATGACAACTTGCTATTTTTTGGCATGGATTCGTGCTTCTTGTGTTCTAAGGGTTAATGGGTGTAAGAGTTGTTTAAGGTCTTGTGGATGTTCCTCCTACATTCATTAAGGTCCTTCTTGGCCCCTATTCTGATGAGCCAGTACTTTCCTGTTCTCCCCATTTCCCTGGGTGGTCTGTTAAAGTGTCAGTAATGAAGTCCATTCATACTCTGCCTAACTATGATTCCAAAAACATTTAAAGTTGTTGGAATCATAGCGCTATGATGTAGTGGTGCTGTTAAAAATGAGAATTCCTCTAATCTCAGTCAGATACTAATTTATGAGGGGACATGTTATACCTATTTTTAAACAAGTTATAATAGGTCTATGGGCTACACAAAACATGTTCATGAAGTTCTTTGCACAAAATCACTCTCACATAAAGATATCTCACCAGCTCTATTCTTGACAGTTTCAGTCCCTTTTAAAATGAGCCGTTTAAGGGCTCTGTCACTTTTATGCAAATAAGCTGTTGCTGGCCACGCCCCACCCATCCCATGCTTACGCTGCACGTTTACCACACGTGAAAATGGCAGAAAACAGAGGCGCTATCCAGCCCTATATGTTCGACCCCGAGTCGGACCCAGAGCAAGATGAACACAACACTTCATGTGTGACTTGCCTTTGCCTGTAGCCATAATGCTCGGCGTCTTATGCGTGCTTGTAAAACCAGCAGACAAAAATGGCGGATCTTCAACTAATCTAGTGAGTGGGGGCTCGACAGATGAGGGGTGGTTCTATGCAAATGTACTTATCCTGACGGCAGTATAAGGGAGCCATCCAAACGGCTTGTGGAAGCATATGATACCAAAATCTTTCAAATGACTCACAGAAAATGGATGGTTGGGTTTTTTGAATGCTTGGAGTGTTTATAGGAGCTGTAGAGACCCAAACAGAAATACAAAAGGATGCAAAAAGTGAATTTTACATGATACGTCCCCTTTAAAATGCTCTTTCTTTTCTCTCACTGGCCTGATCTTTGTTTGTTTCAGATCATCGGATCTTCAGATAAACCAAAAGATATAAAAGAAAACGTGATTGTCTCATAAATGAATCTATACAACATGTCTAATTGTCTTAATGATCACTACCAGTCAAAAGTTTTTGCACACCACAGGTTTTTAACACTTATCTATTTATTTCATAAAGTGCAAATTTTTATTCTTGTTAAAAAGTAAAAAGTTGTTAAGTGAACAACTATAAATGAAAAAATCAAATAAAGCAAGTAAAGATAAAAGAACCTGTAACAGTGCATGTCTGATATCCTGTTAACATCCTAGTTGTGTGGTGAGTCATATTCTAGACTGTCCTTCAACTTTACATGTTCTACTTCACTGTTTAATTACTTAATAGCTCATTAAATATCCAACATTTTTCTGGGGATCATCATTATAATTAATCAGAATTAAAAGTACATAATGTGGCTTTTCGTAGGTCAGTAGTGATGAAAAAAAGATTTTCTGGCTAATACAGAATCAAATAGTGAACATACTGTACATTAATTTGTTAGCAAATATTACTGCATGTATTTTTAAGAAATATGAAGTGACTAACAAGCAAATGTAGAAATGAGGTATCTCTTTGGTCATGTAGTGGTAGGAACCAGTGTCCCAATTCCCAGTTCTCTGAGTTGATGAGGAACCCCTTGGTGAAAACCCAAACCAAGTCTCCCGGGTGATATACTAATGCTGCGCTGTGTCCTTGGTCTGCTTGATGCTTGGTCCGGTCTGCTGCCAGATCCCAGGCCTGTCTAGCATGGGACCACTCTTGGTGAAGGTGGTGACCCGCCATGTTCACTGCAGAGACTGGTCCATTGGGTTCTCGTATAGAAACCAGGGGCGTCAGTGTCCTGTGAGGGCGTCAAAAGGTGACATCAGAATTGCGGAAGTGGTAAATTGATTGTGGGCCAGTTCGGCCAAAAGTAGGTGATAGGTCCAGGTGGTAGGGCTGGCTGAACAGTAACAATGGAGGTACTTTTCTAATTGTTTATTAATCCACTCAGTTTGGCCATTAGACTGGGGATGATAACCCAAAGTGAGACTGACCGAGACCCTGAGTTGCTTCCAAAAGTGATGCCAGAAGCAAGCGATAAACTGGGGGCCTTGGTCCAATAAAATGTCCATGGGTGGCCCATGGTGTCTACAGTCATGTGGGGTCGATGGGCACAGGGAGGATGAGACCTTGGGGTTGTTGATTGTCGTTTTTGTGGGTGGCACATATGACACAGTTATCTAAACACAGTGTGTAGAATTCACACTAAAACATAGCATATGGACAAAACTACAAATGTGTATATGCCAAAAAAATTCCAGATGCAAAAAGTTCTTTATAAATCCCAATCAATATGAAACTGTATGCACATGCACGAACCCACAGTCGCCCCGACTCCTCCCTTAATTATACACATTTGAATATGCAAATCAATATAAATACCCGCTTTGTTCAGGGTTATGTTTAAAAACGATGGCCAAAACACGCAGGAAAAAGAAAAATTTCAGCGAATGCGAAGTGGAGGTCTTGCTTACTGAAATTGAGGCAAGAAAAACAATTCTGTTTGGTGCATTAAGTAGCGGCATCAGCAACAAAAGAAAATTGATGGAGCGGGACAGCGTGGCAGAGGCATTTAAAAATGTAAGTTCAGAAAGTCACACAGTGTCTGAAAAAAAAGGTCAGATATTAAAGTTGACGTTAAAAAGTGAGTAGCGGCTCACCGTAAGAGTCTCAACACCACTGGAGGAGATTCCGGGGCTTTGAGCAGCGAGTTGCTGCAATTATTGGGGACACACCTATAATGGTAATTTTGCCAGTGGGTGAGGCGGAATCCAACATTCATCTTTTAGAGTTTCCTTTAGTCCGTGGTAGAAGGCTGCAGTTAGGGTGATGCCTGGCCACTCACTCTGGGTGCTGAACTCGATGGCACAATCCACCACTGATCGTTGGCCTTGTGAGTTGATCAAGAGTCATCAAGCTGCAGTCCTCTGACATGATCAAGATCGAAATATGCATTGTAGGACCATTAGAAAAGTCCAGTCTGGGATCTCTTTGCTCCATAAGTGATGTGGCGCAATCCAGTGCTTGTTCACCGAGGCAGGTGATGATGAATGCCACACTGGCTTCTTCGTTGGGAAATTGGGTGGCTTGAAGTTTGAGTATCAGGGTGCACTGTGTAGTGTAGCCCCGACAACTGGAACTCCATAAAAGACAGGAGGAGGACCAAGACCCGTGACACTCAAGGGGGTAGTCGCCATTGGGGTTTGAACAGGGCTTGGGTGACTGGCTTAGGCTGTCATCCAGGGCATAGCTGCTCCGATTTCCTGAATCTCCTTAGAGAGCTGGCCAACCATTTGTCCCATATTCTGAATCTTGGCCTATTGATGCTGAATGGTGAACATCATTTGCTCGAACATCCCCTTCATTTCATGCACCGCTGCTGGGACATTAATTGGTTCATTCATGCTGACAGGATTCTGAGGGAAGCACAATTGCTGATAATGGTAAAGAATTGGAGAGGAGTTCATTGAGAAAGATAGATAGTACACAGTTCACAAGGCAGAAGAGTAGTTAAAGGATGGTAAGCAGGTTTGATACACGTGAGGCAAACAAGGTGGCGACCAGCAACACACAAGTCAGCAGGCGAAGTTCATAATCCAAAAGACAGGCAGAGTTCATCACAAAATAAGTCCATGCAAGGGTAGTCCAAAAAAAAAAAAATCAAAAACACACGCAAAGTCCAAGAAATGGTAATCCACATGAAAATAATGCAAAAGGTAATCCAAGGAACAGTGGAGAAGAATTAATGAGTGGACAAGGTGTGTGAGAAAAGTTCATATTTAAATACTAACCCAGAAGATTAGTTTCATGTGCACGCAAGGCGGGTGTGAGCAAGGGGTGTGGTTTAAACTCCAGAGTTATCAGTTATTGGTTGTCAGAGATGGTGTGAAGAGGGTGTGTCAATAGTAGTAGGATTTGTGGGGCATGTGTTGGTTAGATTCATGACAAGAATAGATGTGATTAAAACCAATATATTCAATATATGCTCTGATTTGGGACAGTTTTTTGCTACTTGAATTTTTAACAGGAATACTCAAATATCCTAGGAAGAAAACAAATGAACAAACAAAGAAACAAACAAACATCAATAAAAGTTGGCTGTTTTGTGGATTAAGCCTAGGTGTGGACTAAACTGCAATACGACGGCTAATTTGATTGATTTATTGATTATTTATTTATTTATTTTCCTGTTGGGATATTTGAATATTGTTTAAATATCCAGTGAGAAAATAAACAAATAAACAAAAACGAGGATAGTTTCATGAACTGAGCCTTGGACTAAACTGCAATGCAACAGCTCTGGTCTGTGTCGCATAATCTTGAGCATCATTACACTTTTGCCTGTTTTTCTTTTGGTACCAAAACATGAACTGACCTCTTCAAATCTTCCAGCCACGGAACAATTTTCCACAGTTGTTGGCCTAATTTTAACAGAATTTCAAAATATTCCTGTCAATGTTATTGATTTTCATGTCTTTCTTTTTGGCAGTAATTCCAGGGCCTGTCTCATTTAATGTTAGCTTAGCCTCTATCATTGTCTGGGTAGTGGGACCATGAGGCTTAATGTTACTTTATTTTTCAAACCAACTACATACATCCAACATTGCAGAAGACCAGAATTGTGATAGCTGTGATGGGCTTGTAGAATCTCCTGTCTTCTGGTTGAGTCTTCAAAACTCTTAATGGCTTGTTCACGATAGATCTCTGACTGTATCGATCCGTCTTGTTACAAATCTCCCTCTTTCTCTTTGACTTCATCTGTTTCCAAGAAGAACCAGTTCATCTCATAATATGTCCAGATAAGACAGCCTCAGTTTGGTTATCTGAGCTTCAAGTCAGAAGAAAAGCTACAGTTGTTCGTTTTCTTTTAAAAGTAGTATTTTTCATTGTCCAGCTTCCATGCCCATATGGATCCACAGAAAGGACTTCCAGTCTTTGTTTGCGAGACAAATTATTATATTTGAAGGTCTTTTGAGCTTTTTTAATTAATTCTGCCAAGCTGTGTCCTTTTCTTGATTGTTGTTAATAACTGATATAGTGTCCATCATTTGTACATCCTCTTTCTCATTGTCATACCATTATCATCATTATCTTTTTTACTTAAAAAGACCTTTCAATCAACTGATTTTCATGTTTCATGTGATTTCTGTATAAGCATAATATCATATGGTTTTCAAAGGCTGTTTTACCTACTTCTTTTATTAGCTGTTCAGCACACAGGCTTAAAAAGTGTGGTGACAAAGGGCAGCCCTGCCTGAATCCTTCGAGGAACCATTCCACTGGTCCATTTTCTTCATGATTGTGTTTTGTTGATTAGTGAAGAGGTTCCTCATTAAAGCATGAGATGGTTCCCATTTGCCTGAGGACATTCCACAGACCTGTGTTATCCAGCATGAATACGCAATGATGCCTCTTGTTTTTTCTGGATCCCATTTGCATGTTTGGAGGCCTTCTTTCATTTTCAGCTCTGGTCTGTGTTGCCTGATCTTGAGCATAATTACACTTTTGGCCTCCTTTTCTTTGGTACCAAAATGTGAACTGACCTCTTATAATCTTCCAAACACAGAGCAATTTTCCATAGTTTCTGGCGTGATTTTGAAAGAAATTATTTCTGTTATCAATATTATTGATTCCCAAAGCCTGTCTGACTTCGTCTTATAGCGCTAAAGGTTCTTCTGTGTAGACATCAACAAAATGTCTTGGCAACCAACATCTTTTGCGGAAACCTCTTATGAATTCCTTCCATCTTTTTCTGGTACATCTCTAATCTGGTATGATCTGCCCATTGACATCTATTATGGCAGCTACAGACTGTGAGATTTCTTAAGTGTTTATTGCAGGTTTGATGTGTATAGACCAGACGATGATGTTTCACCTGCTGAATTGAAGGCTAAAAGTCAATATGCAAGAATATAACATCATTAGTGGTCTTCAACCATCAGTTCTGCTACAGCGATAAACAATGAAGCTGAGCAAGATATGAGGATTTGTGTTAAGCATTGCCCAATTTCATGTTGTGTTCTTATTGGCTGCTCAGTAGACATATGTCGTACCCATGGTTACACTGTGAGATGGTCGAATATTTGTCCCAAACATATTTTCTGTACAAATAAATTTCCATGTTTCTTAAATATTGGTCATCTTGGCGACCAAATTGCATAGTGTATATCTTCCATTTGAAGTTGAAGTTGAAGTTGAGGTTTATTGTCATATGTACAAAGTACAGTGTACAGAGCACAATGAAATTCTTACTT
>JBBIGA010000138.1:880548-893188 GCA_037576975.1 Alestes dentex | reverse complement strand
GTCCGCAGCAGACACGGTGGGAATGACGTCATGCGGCGCTGCCGGAGCTCGCTCTGGTGGATGTGAGTTAGCGAGCTCGAAGCGTGCATAGAACGCATTCAGTTCGTTTGGGAGTGACGGGCTGTCGGACACGAGAGTGTGCGCTCGTGGTTTGTAGTCCGTCAGCGTCTGAATCCCCCTCCACATTTGTCGCGCGTCACGTGTGCAGTTAAACTGAGAGTCCATTTTGCTGCTGTACTCCCGTTTCGCATTCTTGACAGCTTTCCGGAGATCGTACCTGCATTTCTTGTACAGGTCCGCGTCTCCGGACTGGAAAGCACGCGTGCGTTCGCGGAGCTTTTGGCGGGGTTTCTGGTTGGGGAATGTCCGGACAGATTTTGTGGGAATGCAGTCCTCCACGCAGGTCTTAATGAAATCAGTGACCGCAGTAGTGTACTCGTCCAGGTCCAAAGATGAATCTCTGAACATGTCCCAGTCCACACAGTCAAAGCAGTCCTGAAGCTTCTCCTCTCCCACGCATGTCCAGCGCTGCACCGTGCATGTCACCAGCTCCTCGCGCTTTAGTTTCTGCTTGTAAACAGGCAGTAACAGCACCGTGCTGTGATCTGAGGTGCCCAGGTGCGCGTGAGGCAGAGAGCGATATGCCCCCCAATGTGCCGTGTAGCAGTGGTCAAGCGTGTTGGCTCCCCGAGTGGGACAGGAGACATGCTGGTGGTATTTCGGGTACACACTCCTAAAATTTGCCCTGTTGAAGTCCCCAGACACGATGAACAGTCCGTCCGGCTGCGCATTCTTGTGGCTCGTGATCAGCTGGTACAGTTCACTCAGAGCGCGCTGTGTGTTTCCTTGCGGTGGGATGTAAACTGTTGTCAGAAACACTGCGTTGAACTCTCTAGGCAAATGAAACGGCCGGCATTTGATCAGTAGGTACTCGAGGTCTGGAGTGCAGTTCCGTGAAATGATTTCCACGTCCGTGCACCACGAGTTGTTGACGAGAAAGCACACGCCACTCCCTTGTTTCTTCCCCGACATCTTTGTCCGATCAGCCCGATGGATTGTGAACCCCTCCGGTTGGACTGCATGGTCTGGAATGCTCTCAGTCAGCCACGTCTCCATGAGACAGAGGACACAGCAGTTCCTTAGTTCTCTTTGGAATTGAAGTCTTCCTCTGAGATCATCCAATTTGTTGTCCAAAGACTGGACGTTTGCCAGGAAAACGCTTGGCATCGGTGGTCTTAGTCCGCGGCGTTTCACTCTGACTTGCACCCCAGCCCTGCGCCCCCGTCTCCGCTTGCGCGTCCTCTGGATGCCTCCAGCTGAGTCGCGTCGGCCGATGTGCTCGCGGGTGAGTAGCGATGTCACCTCAGGGTCTAAAACAGCAGTTTTTCCATATTGTTCGCCAATTTTTAGGAGTGTTTGTCTATCGTACTTGATTGAAGTACTCGCTGACTGAAACTAGACATTACAAACAAGACGGTATACACAAAACAGACAAATCTGCGAGGAGCGGCTTTCAACATGTCGCCACTCTACGGCGCCGCGTAACTGTTCATTTGCACTTCCATTCTAGGTTTAAATTTGTTTCTAATCTCGCATATCTTCTGGAAAATAATCTTTTTACTCATACCCTTTCCATTCTCAGGATCTTTATAGATGTTAGTGTAGCACTAGTCCATGTCCTTCTGGTAGCGCTCTCTGATATTCATGGTTTAGTTATCTTAGAAGGTTTCTTATCCTTCTTGCTTTGCCTTCTTTGTTTCAGGTTCCATTTCCTCATCTGCTTTGATTCCCTTCTCCTTTTATGCTGCCCTGAATTCATTTTTTCTGATTCGTCTCAGTCCATCCATGACTCTGGTTATGGATAAGTCAAATAATGGACGGATGGATGTTGTCCAGCTGTTTTTCCCTCCTTCTTGTTTCTGGCCCCCAGTCATCGCCTTCATTGTACAATTCTTGATTTTTTTTTTCTTGGTTTGTGTCCAACGTTGGAGCAAAACATGTACGACTGTATTGTTTAGTGGTGGCACACACAATTCGATTCTCATCAGTGACTTATTCACAGTATTACTTCCAAGCACAGCCCAGTAAAATTCACCTCACTCCCTCTTTGTCTTTCATGAACTCGTTTAATGAACCTCTCCAATTCCACATTACCATGCATTTGTTTTTGCTGTGTTTAATTCTCTTTCCTCATTTGTCAACACCAGCAGCTCAATGACCAGAAGCTGTTAATCTATATTTCAATGATGAAAAAAAAAAATCTCTGTGCTTTCCTGCATTCAGGTCTGAAGCGACACTACCCGGCATGTGGAGGCATTTTGAGAGTGGATTAATGAAACCATCCATAGGCCATTAAAAGTGTAATGATGTGTCATTAGAGACGGCAGGCTGTGATTGGTCCGGCTGCTCTGGGCTGAATGGGATCAGTGAGGCCATTGATCAGCAGCTGTAGCTCCAGCCTGTGGGGATTTCTGACCGAACGCTCATATTGATCACATCGATCCTGTTTTGAACCACCGGCTCTAATCTGCCTCTATAAATACTGCGAAATACACTCTTCTCCCGTTTCTCGCTCTGTCTCTGTACATCCGCCAGCTGGTCATCTCAGTCTCTTTAGCTGTCTTTCTGCGTTAGTGCCTCTCCATTCTGGTGTGAGTGTCTGTTGGTATTTTAAACAGAGCTGCTGGATTGTGTTGCTTTCATTGTTACCTATTCATTTTAATGCCCAGA
The DNA here is from genome assembly GCA_037576975.1 of Alestes dentex. Taxonomy (NCBI): domain Eukaryota; kingdom Metazoa; phylum Chordata; class Actinopteri; order Characiformes; family Alestidae; genus Alestes; species Alestes dentex. Next base: position 890,458 of record JBBIGA010000138.1, on the reverse strand, counting down.
TTTTATATGGAATGCTTGCAAACTTGCAATACTTAATATTTACTGAAAATACACTCAGTATTCTTGCTAACAAATACGTTTACAACTGCCAACATGGCCAGGTCTGGCTGTCCAAGCAAGTTCACTCCAAGAGCAGACCGGAAGATGCTAAGTCTCCAAAAACCCTAAAATGTCATCACTGGACATACAGAAGTCTCTGCATGCCTCTACAATCAAAAAGCGACTGCACAAGTTTAACTTGCGTGGGAGGTGTGCAAGGAGGAAACCTTTCTCTAAGAGAAACATGAAGGCTAGACGTTCTCTCTCTGCCAGAGAGAACGTAGACAAAAACCAGAACTTCTGGAATAATGTTATTTGAACTAATGAGTCAAAAATGTTATTTGGACACCAGAACAGAGGACATGTTTAAGCGGCCCAGTTTGGGACCCTTATTTTGAAAAGTGACGGAACAAAACACCTGAGACAGGTTTTGTGAGCTCTGTGCTGTTGCTGCGGTGCCAGAATGCTGAGAAAAAGAGTTCTGTATGTGCGGCTGATGAACGGAATATCATTTTTTCACTGCTGTGTATCTTTCCAGCTTGTTGTGGGGATCCGTTGTTTTGGGGTAAGTGGTTGGGAACGCTTCGGTGTTTGATAATATAGCAGCATTCAGCACCAACAGCATGTAACAAAGTACTGTGGCCATATGTGATGTGTGTACTTTTTAGTGTAATTGAGTATTTTTGTTATTTAGGAGGCTAGTTCATGTAATTTCAGCTGGTGCTCTTTAGATGTTCAATTGTATGTAAGAACTGCAGGACTAGTGAGTTTTTTTTTTAAGTTTGTTGTGCCAATCCATGTTTTTTTTTTTTTACATGACCAGAGAATGTAGCAGTGTCTATAAGGTATCTGTGTGATCATGAGTGAAGCAATTATTTGCTAGGAATCCTTTATGGTTGTCTTCTATAACTGGTCTTAACTAAAAGTGCGCCTGATGATTTTAATATATGCAAATTATAATAAATGATTTTGACTTTTCTAAATGAGTGGTTTTCCTGTAGCCTTCATTGCCAGTGGAAAAGAATCTAATAATTTGCCATCAGGTGTTATGAAAGTCAAGCTGTTGCTTTAGAGTGGTTTTTATATGTTTGGTGTAAGCCAAATACAGCATTCCAGGAAAAGAACCTCATACCAACTGTGAAGCATGGTGGTGGAAGTGTCGTAGTTTGGGGATGCTGTGCTGCAGCAGGACCTGGCCAGCTCGCCATCATAGAATCCACCATGAATTCTACCATGTATCAGAGGGTTACATTCCTAGAGCACCTACAGTGAAAAAATGCGATGTTCTAAAAAAATGCCTAAAAAGGCATATTTTTATGGTATAAACCCTAAATACGCCCCCAGATATGCTCCCAAAACACTAGTTTCATTTAAAACTCAGTTTAGTACATTACCCTTAAAAAATGTAAAGGTAAACTCGTATCCGTACTGTACAGTTTACACTGAACTCGCGCAGTGCTAGAATGTAAAATACTGATGTTAACCTTGTATAGACTGTACTGTAATTCATGCACATGTGACCCAGAGAAGGCGAATTTAAGGATCTTGGCTAAGGTGTCAGACTATGCCACTTGTGGCCTTGCACCACAAGATATCCAATCATACATGGTTACCTCTAGCACCTAATTTAAGACAAACATGCTCTCGATTCCGGTATTTTCCTTCACACACAAACACAAATACAGCGCACACACACACCTGTACTGCACAACAAAGTGATCACACAGATGGTGAGGTTCTCCTTACCACTAAAAATATCATGCGCAGTGTGTGAGGCCCCAGATCCCGTGACCTGCCCCGTTGACTAGCTGACGTACGCTATACAGCTATAAAATGAATAAAAGAAAAAAAGTAGGTTAACTAGCTGCAGAGGGCTAAAAGGAAGAACACAAATAGCCTAATTAGTTACCATTACGTATGAGACTACTAGTGGCAGTCAATACCTCCCCCCAAGGCCAATGCTGTAATGTGACCACAAGAAAGAAAGATTAAACAGCAAGACACACTCAGATGTTAGCTGAGATTTAAACATAGGACAACAAAAAGTAACAAAACCCACAAAGGCAAGCAGGCTGGAGTTACATTATACAAAAATCTGCGACTGGCAAAGCAGCAGTGGCAACTCGTTATCAGTCTCAGGCTTAGCCAACACATACAATGAGGGTCCCTGGCATCTCCCTTTGTCCAAAGTTCTCAGTGCTCTCTTCTGTAGTAACTCTGCATACTACCCGGAACACTGGTAGGCTATACAGTAGAGTACATGTTGCCAAACATTTGATTTTTTAGCAAAAACATAGGACATGTTAGCAGTAACAAACCAGCAGCACATACCTTCCCCTACTGAAAGCAAAGGTCCACACCCAGTCTGCCAGTGCCAGAGCAAGCCAGGGACCCCATGTGCCCTAGAGTCCATTTGGTTTATTACTGCCTCCAGCAATAAAGCACATGGCCCAGTAACCACTAGCATGCTAACGAAGGGGCAGGACCAACCTATGGTGGCTGTCAGGGGACATAAGGGACACCTGTTACATTTTCTTTAAGAAGAATAAAACGAAAAACACGAGAACACTCAAGATGCTCCACGGGGGAAATTGCTGCGTCAAAGGGCAGGAGCCAATCAGCAGCAAGGAGAAATAAATAGCGTTCTCGGATTGGCTTCTTTCAAACCTCCCGTCTCTGAGTACAGCGGTATTTAACCATCCCAAGATGTGCGTACTTTGTGACCTCTGGATGGTACCAAAACATTTATAGTTATTTTTTATATGGAAATGTAGCTGAATTTACGTTAATATTTATGTTACAAAATTAGTAAATGATATTTTTCTTAAAAATGTAGCACTAAAATGCATGAAAAATAATATATTGCCACGGAAAAAGCTGTGACGTCCGGGCCTCGTCCGCCACGCCCCTCGTCCTTGTGTTGGGTTGTTTATGTTTGGGTGTGGTGCTTAGCAACCCAGCACGAGGACTAGGGGGTCAGGTGGACAAGGCCCGGACGTCACAAAAGCAAAAAAAATGTGGAGGATATCTGCAGTTTCTGCATTAGTGCGGGGGGTTCCGCGAACAATTATTAGTTCGGTTCTCAGGAAAATCTGCGATGGACTGAAACCGCGACTGCTGATTCGCATTAAAGGGGGGATTAACTATCTATCTATCTATCTATATACAGTATATATATATATATATTGCTGCTTGCGTATTACACATTTGCATCACATTTAAGATGCCCATTTTCATGCCCTTAATAAAATCATGATTATAATACTGAAGTTAGATAAATATGTAATTGACTAATTTTTGTTGAACCTGAATCATCTGTAGCAGGTTAATTAGCTTATAAAAGCACTACTAATTAATCATAATGACCTAACTATGCAAAGGCTTTACATTTTTATGTTTTTATACATTTTTGTGTGCATAACTGTTCTTTTGAATTTATAGGAGAAGCAAACCCCATTTTTAAAGAAACATGTCAATAAAGCTGATAAACATTTTAGGTAGTTTCTACTGAAATCTCCACCCAACATAAAGGGCTGGTATTTTTTCAAATGGTGTAAAACAAACAGAGATAAAAATGTGCAATACCAAGTAATAAAACACTTCTGATTCTGACTGTCTGTCTGTGTGTACATCCCTTTCAAATTCTCCAATTTCACTGCTGATTAGCACAGCAGGTTGATTGACAGTTAAATGACTGCTTTCGCTGCCAATCTTGTCATCTGTGATGAATGAGCGTCTGGACACAGGCTTTGATTTTGTGCCCCCTTCCATCCTTTTCATCTCATCTTATCTCATCTCATCACACTTAGCCTAAGAAGCTGCGAGTCTGATGACTCATTTGAGATAGTTTACTAACATGAGAGTTAACATGACACAAAAGTACAGGCATTTCTGTAATTACTCACACAGTTGTGGTCAGTTTGTACATCTAAGTTTAAACATGACATACAATGTTGTGCACTGTATGACCCCCCTTTCTTTATAATTTGCTTTGAATCACCTTTTGTTACTGCAAAATACAGTTTTGTTGCCTGTCAAACTGTCTTATCTTCGACATATTGAGTAGATTAAATAAAAGACATGGGAACAAATGTTTTGTTGTGATAGGCTGCAAAATGCCTAAAATTACATGGTACCTAGATAAAGGTGTTGCAAACATTCAGTATTCAGCACCACCAGTATACTAATCACTGGCCTGATCATCTGGAATCATCTGCACCTGTTTCTCACAGTTTCAGGCCTTAAGTTAGATGTGCTTTGTCATGCTTGAATGATTCATATGTAGGTCACTGTGTGTCTTAACAAACAAAAAACATTCCTCTAAAACTGATCAGGCTCAGGGCCTGGACAGAAAATGAGAGTCTTTGAAATTTCTTTGAAAGCAAAATATGAAGAAATGAGAGGCGGTTCAAGACTTTTGCACCATACACCATAGTTTCAAAAATGTTAATATACTATTTTATGAATGCAACATATCAGTCTGAACCCAGCTACAGTCTTTCTCTTCTTGATTCTTCCAGAATGCTTCTAAAAGAAAAATATTCATAGACAATCTTACATTATGCTTAGAATTAAAACCCAGATATTCTGGAGATGGTGAAGGACACTTTAAAACAAAATTTTCTTGAAGTAGTTCAGACTGATGTGTATTATTGTTTTGTAATATCCAACCTATTTTCTCCTCCTCAATGGCTGTGGGGCGTCACTTTCTAATATTTGTTCGTATTTAGTCAAAACCTTTCTTTTCTTATTCCAACAATATGTACTACCCCACTATCTGTCACATGACCTTAGAGCATAACAGATACACCCCATGCTTAACAACTGACACGTTTGGTTTTATTGAAATTCTACTTTTCTAAATGTGAATTCTCTTTCTTTACCCTAAATATATTTTTCTTTCATCAGGCAATGGCAGTTGATTCCAAAATGCCTCTAGTATTGTGCTGCATACTTCAACATTGACTTTTGTGGTGAGATAACAATTGAAGTTGCCATCTGATGTCTCTTCCATGTTTGCACAGTCAAATCTCCCTATGTCCTTCCAGTAATGTGGCAGTTTTATTTTCCAGAAAGTGTTTTATTTTCCAGAAAGTGTTTCTTAGTCTTCCAAATCTTGTCTTGAGTTCAGTAGTCACAAACTTCAATATCTTTATCACATTTCGGACAGCGGAAATTACCAGCAGGAGGTGTTTGGATTTCTTTTATATTTCTTTTCGTGCTCTACAATCTTTAGTTTTATTCTGCCATTTACATAGCCCCATTCTTAGTGTTTGAAGGTCACATCATTCATTACATTTTGAAGATGTCTGCACCAGACCTGGATTGGGGCCTAAAGACTCAAATTAGCTTTGAAATCCTATTAAAACTTGGGTTACCTGAATAAGTGCCATTCTATTTGACAAATTAATGGTAATTGGGCTTCAAAACTAGTAGAAATTAACATATTTAGGCTTGTTCCATGCCAGTACTGTATTGACTGATTTTCACTTCAAAAAAACTTTCAAAAACACTTCAGCAAGTGCCCTGACATTGTGTGTTTTAAATCCAGCCTGAATTTTCCATCTAAGACACCAGTTGTGTTCATTAAAACAAACAGTGAGTCTTAAAATGATGAAACAATGTGTACATAAAATAATAAATGGCAGTAAAACTGAAAAAAATATATATAGTATTCAGGTTCTGGCCTAAAGCATTGGGACCTTATTCTGGTTAAAGAGCCTGAATTGGTCCAGGTATGTTCAGTTTTTCCGGTAAACACACATGGTAAATCAACTGTAAACTGTAATTAATTTGTGTGGTTTACACTTGAGAAACAAGCGCACTGGAAGGGTGGATGGTGTAAAGGGAGGAAGTAGAAAAAAGAAGGAAAGAAAGAAAGCGTGGCAATGGCTTATTTCCCATGTGTGGAATGACTGATTTATGACAGAGCTGCTCTGATCTCTCACAAACCACAGAGCATAAAGTAAACGAAACTACTTCTCTCCTCCCCCAGACCTCATTCAAAGAGAGAGAGAAAGGTGACAGTTTGTCTCTATACAGATGTGACCCAGTTCAGACATCCACACTGGAGCAGAGAGAGCGAGTCGCTGAAACACACCCTTGAGGTTTAGACTCTCGACAGTAATATCTCCATTCATTCAGGCTGGGTGTTCTGGATGAGCATTTTTCTGTCATAATATCAGGACCCAAAATGATCAGTCTTTTAATATTATTGCCTTATTTTTAAAGCATTAGATTTTTACCCTTTTTCTCTCTTATCTCAGTACAGTCAAACGGTGTAGAAATATCTAGTGTCTAACAGTGGTTTCATTGGTAGTGCACTTACAAATTAGCACAGCACTGCAACACACACTCACCTGAAACTGTGTTGAGATAAAGGGCTCATTTTCTACATACTGTATGTTCCTGTGCCTACTACACTATCTAGGCACCTTGTATGATTAGGTACTTTTCAGTCTGTCACAGTATAACATTTGTTCCCATTTCTTTCATTTAATCTACTAAATATACCAAAGATAAGACAGTCTGACAGGCAGGTATTTTAGCACCAACAAGGGTGATTTAAGGCAAAACTATAAAGAAATGACACGTGGCTCTAGATTGTTGCACAGTGCTATGCAAATGAGCTCTGTTCTGAAAATATGTGTGGACTGAAACACTCCTTATAGCTTCGGTGTGGGTGGGTGTGGCTAAACCACTCAAGGATGAAATGGTGGAGACTTCCTGAAGGGCAGATATGGCAACAAAGATGCATTTTGGTTAGATAGCACTCTTTTAAAATAAACTAATAACATGCATTCCATAAGATAAAGTGTTAAAGTATTTCCAAGTGACTAGGGGGTATGAGGTAAAATGACTGAGTATAAAGGCAAAGCATGCTTTCTTTACAAATCACTTTTCATTAACGCTGGGGAGAAAGAGAGGGAGAGAGAGAGAGAGAGAAACACTGATAGGGAGAAAGATGATTTTCTCTTATTCCGTATCATTCTGACTGCACCATCAGTCTGGGTTTATTGAAAATTAATTTCCTGCAGCAGATGATAACCGGCCTAATACTTAGACACAAATCAATTAGTTTTCAAAGGGCCTCTTTCTGTCTCTCTCTCTCTCTCTCTCTCTCTCTCTCTGCTGGGAGGCTGCTAATGTTCTCTCTGTCCTCCTGCACTGTACATTCTTTCATCAGAGGCTTGTAATGAGGGCAGTGATGGAGGTTCTGAAAAGATGCTCTAATCTCTACTGGTCCTGTAGCACTAGCTGGACCCGCACAACCTGGGACTTGAAGTTCCTGAACATGTAATACCTGGACCTGAACAAGCTAGAACTGAAGTATTTGGACCTGCAGCACTTGAACCGGTAATACCTGAGCTTAAAGTACCTGAACCTGCTCTATCTGGACCTGCAGTACAAGGACATACTGGGCATGTCGCACCTGGACACACACTAACTGGCGCTTTTCTGAATAGTTTTTCTTTTCAGCCTTTTAAAGCATTTCGCTCTGACAAATTAACAAAAACCAGGACCTGCACTTTCAGACCACTTTATGATCATTTCCTGTGGGAGGGGTTAATCTCTATGTTAATATTTTGTTTTAAGAGCATCAACAACTGATCCATGCTGGCAACGCAACAAATGATAAATTGTGGTCATATAGCAAAACAACACCTTATATGGAATTTCCCCCAGTTTGTGTTGATGTTCGAGATGTCGGAGGTCATGCTGAGCTTTGTTTGGTGTTCCTGTATCACATAGAACCAAAGTTATTGTAATTAAAAAAAAAACACGTAATAACAATATGTCCATAATAAATGCCAAAAATTATTTTATAGTAGATTAGAGACAAACGAAACACAGGATCTTTGAACCCGGGGAGACTTTCAGGATAGTCTCTGCCCGCAAGTGGGTGGGGAAAACCTACACAGGGAGGGTGGTCCTTGTGGAAGCCTTAAAGTAAGACTTATTACTTGTAGTTTCTATCAGAAACCTGGTTTGACTCAAATTAGGAGCTGCTGATGGAGTTGCAAACCCAAACAATGATCGAAGGCATCGAGGAGAAATCTGAAACCAAACCTTTGTTTGCCAGCTTGTCCTTATTAACTTTTTTTACAAACAAAACAAACCTTGATATATTTTACTGCTCTGTTTTTGATTTGTATTTATTCTAATGTTAACTTTGCAGGCAGAAAGACACATTATCACACGCTGAGAAAAGTGGCTTTGGGGCCTAAGATTTTTGCACAAGACTTTTGTACTTGAAACATTGGCTCAAAACTGTTTGAAACAGTTTGGGCTCCCTCTAAGAAGCAGACCTCTAGTCCACATTTAAAAAGAGACTAATCACATGCTGTGTTATATTTGAAATTATATCAGGGCTTCAAGCACGGCTCGTCTTGAGCCTCCGCTGCTCAAAAGAAGAAGGAAGGCATACATCAAGAATCTTTTCAGTCTTGGCCCCCCAGTTGTGGAATGAACCCCTCTTCCAATCCGATCTACGGAGTCACTCGCTGTCTTCAAGCGTTGTCTGAAGACCCACCTCATCAAGGAGCACCTTGGTGACTAGCTATACCTCTTGTTTCTGCTTATTTATTTCTTCTTCCCCATCTCCAACCCCCCCCCAAAAAAAACCCCAAAACAAAACAAAACCAAAAACTTTAATTTCCATGCCTTCCTAACTTTTGCCTTAATTTTTGACTTTTCTTTGACAGGTGTTGTTTAGGTGTATTAGTCTGCAGTAACTTGGTTGAATAGCGGGTGTTGATTTAAGTATAGCTTTACAGGTTTGAGGAACAGATGTGGACTACTTGAGCACTAAATGCCGTAAATGTAAACTTAAAGGGGTAGCATGAATCGGTAGACTTTGTTGTCATTTTGCACTATGGTAGCATTTTTCGACAAGGCAGCACAAATCATCAAAACACAGGAACCATGATGTTAAGGGGTGACGTATAAGTGAAACGCGTGAGACGCTGCGTGCTTGTATGTACATTGTCTTAAACTGCACCTTATAGAGGAACTTAGTTTTATCATTGTTCTTGCTGAAGCATTTTTTCTCCTCTGCATATTAGGTCATATTTTTGATTGCTGTTACCATTACTGCACATGAACCGTGCAAAAACAGTTATTAAATAAAAGAGAGTTGAAAGTCTGTATATATAATATATAAAATAGGGCATTAACGACTTTAGATAGACTTATCTGTCAACAAAGTCGAAGTCGAGTAGACTAGTCGTTTGATGACGTCATCACAGGAACACAGGTGTCCAACTTTGAGCAACTTTTTACTACAGTTCTCTGTAACATTAACAGTCAACATGACAATTAAACAAAACAGAACAGAGGCTGATACCATGATTTTTCTGGTAAATTTAAGGTACAACACAAATTGGGAACAGTTTAAGCCACAGCCACTCAACGTCCTCCGGACTGTACGACTCTCTGCAGTGCTAGCGTTAGCCATGTTAGCTAGCAGAAAACGTTTCAGATGGCTGTGCATAACACACGTACTTTTATTGTTCTTTAACACTGACTTGCAGATTGTGCAGGTCACCGTGCTGTATGTGTGTCTAGAGTGAAGTATCGCCACACATGTGATGTGTCTGTCACCTACTGCCTCTGCTGCTATGTCTCTCGTCTTGTTGTGGTCTTGTGTTTAGATTCTCCTCCACTTGGCAACGTTGCCGCCCTTTTTATGAAGGGACTATAATAATAGTTCAAGTCAAGGAACGGATGTAAGCGTCAGCCAATCAGAGGCAGAGACTGCATTGTGTACACAGGCGCGCGTACAGAGAGAGGAAAAAAACACACGACTAGTCGACTTCTCTCAGGGGTTGTTGAGTCTGAATGACTTTTCTCTTAATGCCCTACTATATAT
>JBBIGA010000138.1:840864-843195 GCA_037576975.1 Alestes dentex | reverse complement strand
GTACGTGTGTATGTGTGTATGTGTGTATGTGTGTGTGTGTGTATGTGTGCGCGCTCTGCTTTAATAGGTCTTAATACAGGAAGAGTTTTAATTAGGCTGTCTGAACTCTCTCTAATGAAGGGCACAGAGAACTGTTAACCTCTCTCTCTCTCTCTCTCTCTCTCTCTCTTGCTCTCTCTCTCTCTTGCTCTCTCTCTCTCTCTCTCGTCCTCTAGTTGGCTTGTGTGCCGCAGGTTAAATCACTTACCTTTTGTTCCACAATTTGGAGCGACAGAACAGAACACACATCAGGACGCAGTGCAGAAAATTATGTTACATTGTTACTGTTTTACTTTCTTTCTTTCTGTCGTTTGGTCTTTCTTTCTTTCTTTCTTTTCTCAGCTCCTAAGCCAGGCTGATACTTGACGCTGGTTAGATGACCAGTGTGTGCGCATGCACTGTATACCTGTACACAAACTTTGCTGAGCAATGGTAGAAAACCATCTTTTTATGGTGTCGTGCACCGCCTGGTGGCCAACAGATGCAACTGCAGGGCCTTTATCTTCTCCACTGATGGAGGATTTAGTATTTCGTACAGACAGGAGGAGGTCACGTCAATCTGGGTGGTTTATTGCAATCTGAGATCAAATGAATTTGCAAATGCAATGAAGAAAAACCTCAATTGTAAGATGGCATTTTCTTTCAATCTAAGCATCTACTTTGCCCCAAAATTGATGACTACAGTACTATACATTTCTTCTTATATTGCTTCCAAGGATCCAGACTTTCTTGTATTTTTAGTCTTGAGGAATAGTTCTCCAGGCTTTATGAAGGATTTTCCACGACTCTCATTTTCAGTCCAGTCCCTGAACCTGACCAGTTTCAGAGTTTTTTGTAGTGACCATATGAATCATTCAAGCATACCAAAGCACATCTAACTTAAGGCCTTTGTTCCCATTTCTTTCATTTGATCTGCTCAATGTGTCAAAGACAGTTTGACAAGAATAAAATTGTATTTTTGCAACAACAAGGTGATTCAAGACATGAGCAGGGCTCAAGATTACACAGCGCTTTTAAGATCAGTTTTCATTAGAGATCTATAATGTTAGGGTGTGAAGAACTATGTATTTGCAGTTCTGTCCACTTGGGAGCAGCAGAGATCTCAAAGTTAAATACAGTCCTAATACAGTGATAGTAGTGATCAGGGAAGGTCAAGAAGCACCACATTGTAAATGGTAAAAAATAACACTTTCCTTTCTTTTCCTCTTTCTCTCAGTTCTCCCATCCACTCGGAACACGCCAAGTCCAATCGACCCGGAGTCCATCCAGGTCCCAGTGAGCTATGAGCCAGACCCAGCGGACCTGGCTCTTTCCAGTGTCCCGGGACAGGAGATATTTGACCCGCGCAAACGCAAGTTCAGCGCAGAGGAGCTCAAGCCGCAACCCATGATCAAAAAAGCTCGCAAGGTCTTCATCCCAGATGACATGAAGGTGCGTCTGTCCTCTCTGTGAAATGCAGGGGAATAAAAAAAAAAACATACTTTTTGACCATGAAATTTACCCACAGTGAAAAAAATTAACCCTTAAAACTCAGAGTGTATTAGTAAAGTCTTATTTCAACAAATTATATCGGTGTAAAACAGTCTAAAACTGGTGTTTGCTCTCCTACACACTCGCCGGTTCCTGTTCTTTGGCTCTCCTGTGCTGCCGCTATTCCGCTCTCTGGACAGTACATTGACATTTCCATCATTTGGCCGAGTGACATACATGAGTGAACAAAACCCTTAATTTCAGCATCAGTTTCAATGCAGCTTCAAATAACAACAGTTTTATTACAGAAGAGGGTACAGTAAATTCAGTATTTAAAAAAAAAAGGTCAAACGTGTGGTGCTTCAGATCCCAGAGAATCACACTCCAGAGAGATAAACAGATCTGCTGTGGTTTTAAACCTGTTTTAAAACTGTTTAATTAGAAAGGAAACACAAAGAACATCTGGCCAACAGCAGTCCTGTGGTCAGAAATGTTGCAGAAGATTTGTACCCCTGTATTATAGATGGCTTGTTTATTGCACACTTTTGTGCCCTGTTTGCACTTGTGGTCTTGTGCTGTTTTGTTCTGCTCTTGTGTTGCACCATGGTCCTGGAGGCACGTTATGTCATTTCATGTACTGTGTGTGTATGGTTGAAATGACAATAAAACTTACTTGACTTGACTTATAAAGCAGGTAAGTAGGGGCCGAGAGTGGAAGAACAAGGACGTATTGAGGTCCTAAGATCTAATCAAAGCCAGGGAAAAAAATTGTACAATTTGCAGTGTTCGTTTTAGTCCGTGTTGTAAAGTGTAAATTTTGAG
>JBBIGA010000138.1:823364-835864 GCA_037576975.1 Alestes dentex | reverse complement strand
TTGCGGTTCCCAGAACAGAAGGAGTAGTTGAGCTCAAATCTGTGTAATGTACGTTTTTTTAAATCGTGAGCAAAAGTTTGAGCACCCCTGCACCATTTTTGTTGATGTTTTTAAGTGTAAATGAGTTACACATCCTCTACAGACACACAATTCTGCATATTTTAATGCACAATTACTGTTTATCATCTGAATTGAGCAAACTGGGGTTAAAACACAATGTGGCCTTGAGTAAAAGTTATGGCATGTTTTACTTGTTGACTTTTTTCTATTATGTTTAAGCTGCAATTGTGCACAAAAACTGTGCAGAATTTGCAGATTTTTTTGCATGTTTTAGTTCACTGTAGAGGATGTAGTTTACCCAGGAGTGTTCAGACATTTGCAGATAGAACAGCACTTCAGTCCAGGTCTTGCCTGTCTGAAACACGGCGACCACGCTTTCGGAACAAAACCTTGTATCTCTAACTTTTCTTGTAAAAGTTCATGTTAAATATTTTTTGACCCAGTTTTGATGCAGTGGAAAGGGCAGCTGGTGTTTTTAAATTTTGTAAAAAATGTTTTTACAAATGGAGATATAGGTTTTTTTGTTCTGAGTCTTTTGAAGATCACGCTAGAGTGTGTGAGGATATAGCTGCGCTAATCAGTGGGGTGTACACTTCCATTTCTTGTTAGCTGCGTTTAGCCTCAGAGCTCCGTCGCAAAGCTAAAGGGGGAAACAAGTCATTTATAGTTGGTTTAGTCTCCACTGCAGAGCGAATCCACTGTTTTTTTGTATTTATTTAGATGATGCACCGCTTCTCCTGCACTCATCCGCCCGTCCTCGCTGATCCCAGACCAGTGCTGGCTTTTCTCTTATTATGGGTGACGGTGGGATATGGGGGGGGGCTCGCACCTATGGGTGACCCCAGCACGCGTAGCGGAGCTGGAGTGTCTACCTTTCCTAGTTCAGGCCAAAGTTAAGCTGTGCACAACCTTAGATTTGTGAGTTTTTCTTTTATTCTGTCTAGAGTCTATATTTTCTCTCTTTTACTGACATCTCTTGTATTCTTTTGTTTGTTTGTTTTTTGTGCGTGTGTCAATGGGTTGAATGAGGTATATGCAAAGGGTATTGTGTGTGTGTGTGTGGGTGTGTGTGAGGCCCTATCTGTGTACAGTCTGTGTAAAATTAAAATAAACCCAGGAATAAGCCAATACAAGCTCTTGTCTATCCCCCGTTCAGTTACCTTCCTGCTAGAGGACAGAGGATGTCCACCCATACTGCAGAATTTTAATAATGTGTTTATACTTAGAGGAGGGTCAATAGAGATAAACTTTGTTGTACTAGATCGGAGGCACCCCGATATTTTAAATGAAGAGAAATGCTTCAGAAGCAGTGAATGTGTGAAAAATTGATCCTATCCGTCTTCTCCAGTGTCTCCGCTTGTTTCTTTGGGCCTAAGGACGTTTTCTCGAATTTCCAGGAGTGCTTGTCATCAAAACGTGCAACTCCAGGTGGTTTTGGCTCTATTTCCGATGAGCAGGCCAGCATGTCTCAGTCACCTCTTCAGCAGAGACAGCATGTTCAGAGCTTGTTTGAGTTCCAACACTTTGTCATTTGGCTGCTCAGGCACTCAGTGGACGCCACGGTGCACGGTTATATTATCGTCCTTAGCATAGGTTAAGCATTACCATGAGCATTAGCACTCTCTCAGGGTAGGACCACCAGGAAGAGAAACAGTGGTGCACCCCCCTCCCTTCACGCACCCTCCCCTTCTTCTTCTTCTTCTTCACCACCCCTAAACCTTACTACCTCACGAATAGAAGCAACATCTATAATTCTGAGTCTATTGCAGTGCCTTGAACCTGTTTCAGCAGTCACTCATTCCCTCCTTCCCCTTGTTTCGAATGACTCATCACATATTCACACAGACTTGCACAGTAAGGGCTCCCTCTTTCCCTTTCAGGTATCTGCTCACTGCAGCCCAGTCCCCAATCACAGGCTTCTGCCCTCCCCCAGACTCTCCCTCCAGACTTCACCATTCAGCTTACGCCAGGGTATTGTGAGGGTCATGACAACCTCCTCGTGGTCTCTGAAGTCTGAAAGGAGGGTCTGAGGAAGGGCTCAGGTACTGGTGGAGAAATTGGACCACGTTATTATAATATTATTATGACCATTTATTTTTTTACTCCATTCACTGCAGTAGGCTTGTTACAGCTGTATTGATGGCAACACCAAAAGACTGTTTAAAGGAGAGAAGGCAGTAATAATCTCGAGGTGTGTTTTAATCTTGTGTCAGAAGCATAAGTCTCGATGTCTTTATGCTCCTGTGTGCCCGACCTCCTCCTGTTGTCTCACTGTAATTTCAGTGTGTCTAATAAAGTCCTCTCAGTTCCTCTCACAGACTCTGTCCATCCTTTATTTCTTGCCAAGGCCTTTCTAGTAATACTGGCGTGAGTACAGGCTTATGAAGAGATGCAGGTTAAGACAGGGATGCAAGGAAAACCTCCAAAATCTTAACTACGCTAGCAAGCACTTGGTGGCGTTGTATATCAAGTTGTCTGGCTCTGCTGGGACATATACCTGTAGCTGTGAGATTAGGATCAATTTTGAATTTCAGCTCAGAGCAAAACCCACAACTCCCTAAACAAGTAAATACTTCTATCTGTTCTCTTCCCCCCGCAATGTGAAAACCACTTTTTTAACCAAGAGAAACACCCTAGCCTTTCTAGCTTTTTCTTTTTTGTTTTCTCCATTCTGGATAAAACAGTGCATAATTCAGCTAAACACTCTGAAATGTGACACTGTGGGGTTTGACTGTTCTTTCCTGGGATCTTTTAGGGAAGTTCAACTGAACAATCTCATTTTCAGTTAATCTGGCTGACGTGGTGAGAAAAGCACGTTGAATTGCTGCATGCGTTCCAGGATAAGTAGCATTTATTTTATTTCGTATCAAAATGATGCCTATCAAAAGTTGACGGCAAACCAGGAAAGCCTTTTTTTTTATTGGGAAGCATGTAGCTGTTTGGACAAGCATGTCTCTCAGCATTCCATCACATTCACAGAAAATGAGAAAATATGAACTTTTAGGGTGCGATCCGTACCACGCCCAAGCATGTTTGACCCCCAAAATGCAGTTAATTTGTCTAGTGTGATAACTGCATACCGGCATGCGGAACAGTGGCCAAGACCACTCGAGGAGGCGGACCCGAGCATGGGACACATTTAGTACGACCGTAAACCAAACCTGAATGTGCAACTCAGATTTTGGTCTCTGGTACAGCGTCTGCTGGAAATCTGGACAGGTTGGAGAATACAGGAACGCCTTCACAAAAGATCTCGCAAGATATTTGGTACAAATTGATGAGCCACTGAATGATAATGGTGAGACCTAGTGCGAGTACACCCTTAGTAGATATTTTCGTAGTAAAGTACTAGTCATAAAGGACTAGCAAGATTTAGGGCTGTTTCTGTGTGGTAATAAAATGTTGGAAGACCAGTGCTAAACGTTCGTGCTAAAAACTATATGCTGAGTGAAAATTCGTGCAAAAATTTACCAAAACTATATAACTGGTGGCAAATAATATTGGTTTGTGCAATGATGGACGTTTGACAATAAATTGGTTATTTATTCAAATAAAGGTGTAGACCACAGCAAGGGCCTGACGCCCCTTAAATTCACCATCAGTAACCTGTAGTCCCAGAAGGCCCGCCATCTAGCAGAGCTTGTAATGCACATTAACACATCACCTAAAATACGACATACAATAAGTCCCGCCCTTCAGTGGGCTGGTGCCCTGCCCAGGAAGAGTCCCTGCCTTCCACCCAGGTACCCGTGACTCTAGTAAGGATTAAGCGGTTACAGAAAATGAATGAATGAAGGAATATGTCCCATCCCCAATCAGTTCTGTCATATGCAATAATCATTTACACTATAAACAATAAAAAATTGAATAAACTTAATGCTTAAATTATGTATTATCGTTTCCATGTGTCATCATATAGGTTTTCATTAAATATTTTATGAACAAAATATACATATTTAATTAACAAAAATGTTAGTGCCATTCGTCTTCATTTGTTTAGTAAAATGAGGAGGAATCGTTACGGTATCCATATAATTTATATATATATATATATATATATATATGAAACATTTTTAAAAGTGTCATTACAAATAATCACACAAAGAAATGGGACATTCTGCAAGATTCACCAAGGTTGGTCTTCCTTCCCTAGGTTGATGCCCACCACTTTGTTGTACATACTGTACATACTGAAATCATGCAGATTCACAGGTTTACTGTAAATTGACAATAGGATTAAAGGCATAGTTCAAATGATGCTAAACAATAAATGAATGTCACTCCAGCGTGCACAGAGAACCAGAGCCAATGTGTTAAAGCCGTTATCGTTTATTAATACTTTAGAAACTTGTTAAGAATGGGACACAAATATTGGTCGTGTACAGCACCAAACACTGAATGGATTAGGAGGATAAAGAACTAGCAGTGCAGGAGCAAGTCTTTCTCTCTGGTTTTGAGAAAGTCAGTACAGAAGTATGTGCCAAAATTGGAGCGTACAAATATTACAAAAGCTGTGGGATCCGGCGTGTTATCAGAACCAGATCTGTTCGAATCGATACCAAGCTCCTTAATTCACCAGCCACAGTGAAGGCAGCTTAAAGCAAAAGCACAAGCGTTCCAACACACTCACTTAAAGCTCGCTGAAGCGATGAGGACCACACGGCAATTTAGAAACGATCGTGCCAAGCGAGGCCACGAGATGTACAGCCAACCTTGTTCAGCGAGAAAGCAAATCCAGAGGACGTCTTTGGAATGAAAATACTGATACCAATAAAAAAAGAGCAGCTTATCTCCGAATTCTCCATTTCCCTCCATTATTTCTAACCCATTAAACGCACCCGAGAGCAACGGGGACGTCCAAAAGGTTTTTCTCTGCATGCCAAAGAGAGAAGTACAAGTTTGACCAATTCATCGCCTCCACTTTGGGACGGAACAAACACCAGCTTAAATGGCAATGCATTGACCTCAGGTTCCCCAAAGAACTAGGTAGCGCAACACAGATAATTTGGGCTGTTGGAGGGAAAATGAGGTCACACTGTTGTAGTGACGATCCTAAAGTTTAAAATGCTTTCATAATGTATGACATGACAACTAATTGTTGTGGTAACCTGACACTTATATTATTGGACATAATCAGTTATGACGCTGCATGACATTTGCAATGACATCTGTTTATGGCATGGTTATGTCAGAGTTGTGTGATAATGCTGAACAGCCTGATATAATCTGGACAGGCTTGAAAGGAATTGCTCATCCAGACATGCTAATGTGGCTCAAAAGGTAGCATTTTACGTAGCAGTGTTAGCATTGAGTCCTCAGTTTGGTAGTTTCTGTCCCTTTTAAAACTTTAATAGTTCAGCAAAAAAAGTCACTAACGAACAGTAGAAATCAATCAAATCAGCCTAAACCCAAATTAGGGCAGTACAATATATGATTTCACAATATAAGTCTCCGCAATATTGATACTGCAAAAGGCTGCAATATGAAGATGAGCCTCTGACCAATCACAGTGTTTCTGACATGACAACCAATCACAGGTGAGTTACTGGGTGTTCTGATGAATCGAGGTCTTCATGTAATCCAACAAATGTCTAATTATTAAACATTGAAGGTGTTGATGAATTGGTGCATGAATGTAAATAGAATCATGAATGCCACAGAATAAGGAGATATTTAAATGCATTGGTTTTGTGACATCACAAAACTGACTGAAAATAGGTTGTTTTTGTGGCTTATTTTCCGTATATGGACTGTATGCATGAAGGAGCATCTGCTCATTAATTATGGTCATTTTCATGCTTCTGTTGGCCTCCAGGTACAGATACAGTACAGTTTATTAGGATCCCTTACAGTAACAACAGGGACGGCGACCACACGAGCTACTCGAGAATAAACTAATACGTGAAGTATCAAATATAAGTGGTTCTCCATGTTAAAAAAGCGCTTCTGGAAAAGACAGCACTTTCAAATACTGCTGAATATATTACAACACAGTGGAACAACCTTGCCAAGAGAAGTCCATGAGGTTGAACGTGTGAAGAAGTGGAAAACGCTTCAGTGCAAAAAGGTACACGCGGACACATCAAACGCTTGTTCCAGAAAACCGTTTCGAGATTAAAGTGGAATGTGTGTTTGTTCGATTGCTCCAAAAACATAATGGTAAATGACAGTAACAATGAGTTTATACAAAAAAGAAAAAAAAACATATCAAAGATAATACAGAAACGACTTTAACGTCCGGCCTCAGTTCGCAGTGGGCTGTGCAAAAATACTGGTCAACATGGAAGGAAAGAAAGAAAAAGAGAAAGAAAATGAATTGCTTGATATAGAAACAGACGAGCTGTGCAGGGCACCTTCAGCCACGGTGGGAGGCATGTATACACACACACACACACACACACACACACTCACATACACACACACACACGCGCGCACTCGTACGCACACAGACACACAGACACCCCCACACACAGTGCACCGTTTCTAGTTAGAAAATAGTAAACAATACACGGTCATATTCGTAAACTTCAGTAGCTGATGTTAGCGCGCCCTGATGTTAGTGAGCTGCATGGATGGCAGCAGCTGCAGGATGAGAGCAAGCGTGTACTTCTGCGTGCGTGAGGGTGAAAGCTGGATTTCAGGCGTCTCGGATGTTGTCGCTAGACGAGCTCCTGTAGAGGTATTTCCAGATGGCGTAATAATGAACGGCTGCAGCCGCGGCGACAAATACATGCCAGATAGCGTGAGCGAACGGGATGACGCCATCGGATTTGAAGAAGACTACACCCAGGCAGTAGATAAATCCCCCAAAGGCCAGCTCGTACAGCCCGTCTGTGTTGTTCTGCAGGGAGAAAGAAGAAATCATCAGTGCCCGTTTTATAAAGACCTGCGAATGTTAAACACCATCTTGCTGTCTACTACGCACCTTTTTATTTTACTATTTATTCTGCTACAGGAATCTTTTACTATTTACAACTTTTATTTAATTCTTTTTACTGTGCAAACTCGAGAGGGATATGTAATTACTGGTTTTGATGATCTGTTCTCTGCATATGAAAAACGTGAACTAGCAGTTTGATTTCACAACTCTGCCACAAGAGGGAGCCAGAGACTGCATGACAGAGCACTATATCAAGCACTACTATAGGGACCAGAAGCGTCTCCCCTATCACTATTCCCTTTACAAATGACATATATTATCCTGCCTGGCTTTGTTATTACTAATTTTGGAAGGGTTATAAATAAAAATAATGTTTGTGTTCATTTTATATACTCAATATACTATAACCTATTAACAGCGATGCACTATTCATTATTTTTTTGTTGATTCTTATTTCTTAAAAAGCAAATTTGTATTTTGTTGGCTGTTATTAGATGGGCTAAATAAACACAAAACACACTCGCACACTTCTGGTACTGCATCAGCAACTGTGTTTACAAGACCAGCAGCAGTTCAACACTAGTCTGGTACACTAGTAGACTAGACAATGACAGCACTTTGGCAGAGAGAAAGAAACTTCCCTAAGCAGGTTGCCTGAAACAGAAATCATTACAAATTTAAACGGACAGAGAAAACAGTACTGTGCAAAAGTTTGAAGCCTATGCAAATTGTTTGAAGCCCTATCAGCAATGGGTTTCTTTCTGCCAACAAAACACAAGAACATTAGAATATATGCAAACAAACAAAAAAGCATAAAAAAGTATTGATTGCTTTTGTTCTAAAAAGTAGTTGATATTTTGTGAGCTAGTTATAAGAACAACTTTCTGCTCTTTGCCTCCAGTCATTGTGTGGATTTATAAAATTACATAAGCAACACACTTAATTTAATCTAATAAAGTGAAAAAAAGAGCCAAACCAGGTATTTGACTGGAGCTACAAGTAATACCATGAGGAAAAGAGGTCTGGAAAAAGTTAAGCAAACATTTTGCCATACATGAAACCACTACATACTGTACTGATGTTAATTGTATTTTTTGCAATGTTAGTGCTTTAATGCTAACTTAACACTACTGGCCAGTAGTAAATAGCTTTTAAGTTTAATTTTCTCAGGCATCTAAGTTTTCTGCACAGTACTGTATATTATTAAATGAAGGGAAACAAACCAGTTCAGTGAAGGACTCAGGCTACACTTTGCTTGTAAACATAATCAGTGTTCCGATATGATACAGAGAAATCTGAGTCATCGCCACAGCATTTCTCAGGTCTCCAGGCAAAAATGTAGAGCAACACCTACCATTGAGGTTACCACCAGTGCTGGGAAGAAGCCCATGGTTAAGTAGAAGGCCAGTTCGACAAGTTTATACCTGCAACAAAACAGCACAAAATCAGTGAACCAGAAAAACTGGAGAGGATGAGTCACAATGACGCCTGAACTTCTGAATGAATCAGTAGCTTGTTTAATGCATATTTTAAAAGGGCAACTATCCTACATTCTTCTTGTAATTTATTTATTATAAGCCCACTCATAATGTCTGCTGGCACATGTCTTAAAAACAATTCTAATTCACCTATACAGGACCACTTTCTCAACCTCTCTACTCTTCAGTATCAAACAGGCTCTTCTTGTTACTGTGCCTTTTACCAAAGACGTATGTAAATGAGCTCTGCTGTAACTGGTTGCCCTGTATTGGGTTTCAGTGAAAAAGCATTCCCAGCCAAAAACTGCTGTAGGCTGAAGAGGTAGATCCATACTAACATGTTTTATGACATCACAAAAACAGCTGTTTTTTGTGGTGCAGTTTCCAAAAATGGACTGTATTTACTGGAGAGAGAACCATATTTGTACTATAGCTATGATTACAGAAAAATTAAATGAATTAGAATAAATTACACATTTCCATGATATAGGCTTTCTCACAGTACAGTAAGAAAGCACCTCTTTTACCAATTAACTGTTCAGGAATACAGTAAACCCCCATTTAATCGTGGTGTAGCAGTCGCAGCTTCAGTCTCTAAACCCCCGCACATTTGCATTCTTTTTGCATTTGTGACGTCCGGGCTCGTCCGCCACACCCCTTTGTCCTTGTTCTGGGTTCATGGATTAAAGCAAAAAAAAAACAAAAAAAAAATCATCTGACACATACCACCTCGGCCATGCATCAAATTTTCAATGCTGTCAACTAAATGGCTTGCCATTTAGCCAAGCCCATCTCCACTTATTCTTTACTGTTTTGTCGATGTCCGACACATCTGTGCCTTCCTTTAACAGAAGTGCATCCATGCTGGAAAAACCGAAAGCAAATTGACGTGCGAGAATGATGCAAATTGAAGCGCCTATGTCCTGTAAAATATGGCTTTACAGACTATTTACATAGCCACATTTACAAATAGCCTAAACTCATTTTAAAGCAGGCTGAATACTGCAGACTGTTACTTAAAAAGAATGATGCTCCAATCTACTTTAGGCATGCACTTAGGCCATACCTGTCAATTTTCAACTTTGAAAATAAGACATTTTTCCCCAAGATCCCAACCCAAAATAAGGAAAATTTTGAGCAGCTTCCCATTGCCATTCCTCCGTTAACAGCAAGAAAACAGACTCCAAAACTGCTGTTATTTATTTATTTTTAAACAGAGCATAAGCTCTCACAGCATTTGCAACACCGGAGCCACTGTCCTGAATCCTGAGCTTCTGAGTTTTGGCTTCTTTATCTATTTAAGAAAAGGTATTCTCCACTATTTTTCCAACCTTTTTTAGCTACTATTAGCGATCTTTTTTGAAAATGTCAAACGCTATTATTATTATTATTATTATTATTATTATTATTATTACTATTATTTTATAGTTTGCAACAGGACAGTTACATTTATTTTTACTGTTTGATAACAAAAATAACTGATTTATTACTATATAAGTGATTTAGTTACTGATATAATTAGTGTTGAACATACTTCTCATGGTAGTTGAAGACATATACTGTTCCCGCAGCCGCCATGAACCAGACGAACCAGCGCATGTGAGAGGCAAGAGGCCCCAGCTCCCTAAGGTTTAACCTACACACAGACACACACAAACAATTGACCAAGGTTATATTTCACAAAATTCATAATAAAAGTATTCCTCTGCCTTCATTCAGACTCACAACCTTTCATTCTATCTCTTACTCTCTCACACAAACAGGTAACATTATGGCCCCACAGTGGGGATGTTTCTTTAAGGGTGAGGGCATAGCAAATTAAAATATTAATTTTATCTAAATCAGGATGACCACTGCCACAACACACCTACCAAACAGGTTTGAGGCTCTGAGCTCACAGTTTTAGCATCGCCCCACCCAGACACCAGAAGGACAAACATCACTACACTTACACATTCAAGATGATTAATCAAAATTAGGCCTTAATGCTAACTTTTTGTCATAAATGCAGACAGCTCTGCTCTTTCAGGTTCAATGGTTGTGTAAAAAAGGCCATAAATATTCCTAATCAGTGCCACTCTAACTGGCTGTCAATATTTTGTTTTGGGAGTTTAAGTATCCACCTCCCACACCCTTGGTGTGTCTCCCAAACACACCAACCTGCCAGTGCTGGGAGGAAGAGGGTGAGTATTTGCTTCCTCTACTGCATATTTTCAAAGTGCTGAAACCAGAATGCCTGCCTAATGTCACTTAGTGTCAAGCTGGATGATAAAAGGAAAATGAGGGCTATCCTATCCACTCAGGCAGAGTCAGGACAGTGATGACACCATAGACTCTGTTCACATGAATAAACAAATCAAAATCACCCACACAAACTCAGCTGGAACTGTGACTGGTCAGAATGCTCACATAGCTTTCATTGCGCAAATTGCAGCCTTCAGTGATATTTGTGTGTCAGTTGCAACTGGCAATGCCTATTGTGCAACACCCCCCCACACAAACACATACGCACACATACTCTTACCTTTAAGCTATTTTCCAAGGCCACACCTCCCCTGTCTTTTTTGCCACTGACTCTTGTGCTACTTTTGTACACATATAGCACATAATCCTTGCACTTCTCTTTCCATGCACCCTTTCACACACATTGAGAGCAGGCTGAGACAGCAAAGGCTGTGCAGTTACTTTTCATGCCTTATTTTCATTTCTTTGATCAGTGTTTCAATAAGCTACAAACCAGCCTTATTTGACTCATCAGCTAACTGACAAGCCTCTCCAGCAGCTCAGACAAGTGTCGGTGGGAGTATTTAGATTATATAATTATATAAAGCCTCCAAACAATAATAAGGAGTAACTGACAGGACATCACTCTATTCTGCCATCTGTGTTATATATATATATATATATATATATATATATATATATCTCTATATATATCTATATATCTATATATATATATATGCACACACACACACACACACACACACACACACACACACACACACACATACATTTAAATATATATATTACATATATACTCCTGGTTAAGTTTTAAAGTGTAAATAATAGGGATGTCACTTTTTGGCAAAAACACTATTCGAAAATCGATGAGAACTATTCGAATATTATTTGAAAATCGACCCCCTCCCCCGCCCACACGCATGCGCGTGCAAACACACGATGACAGAGAGGGTGAAACAGGTACTTTTCCACAAACGACACCATCGTTTAACGTAAACATGATGTACATCGGCGCCGATAACAGATCACTTTTTAGCCTTCTGAACAGAGCACTTTTTAACTTTTTGTTTGATTTTTTAAAATTTGTGCATGGCTTTCTTTCCGAACCTTCCAAATCACAGTACAGTAAATGAACATCTTCACTGAGCAACTCACCTATGAGATCTCACCCCCCGGACCCACAACCGAGCTGGTAAAGAAAGTCTAGGCCGTTATAGTTCACGATCGACAGCCTCCCCATAGTCCCCAAATGCACAATAAATAAAAAAAAATCATCTTGTTGTTATAGCTTTTAAAAACATATCTATTGTTTTGTTGGTGTTTTGTCTATTTTCAAACAAGAATAACAACTTTTTAAAGGGGCAATCAGGTAAAAATGTCACCATCACGACTAAACATGCTTACTTACGTCCTACAGCAGCACCACAGAGTCACTGAGAACAAGACTTTCCAGTTTAATTACCAGAAATAGCACCTTCATTTTGAACAGGGAGGAAGGAGAGGGCTTTTGAGGCTGTTGTTTTTCCTACTTGCTGAATAATCTCTATTTATAAACTACTGAGACAGGGGGATATATATGCACACATTATATGCCACTTTATCTATCATACACTGACAGTCATAGTTTTTAATGCTCACCATGGTGTGTAGGAAGCAGCGATGAAGAAATAGATGACCACCCTATCACAGATGTGAAAGCAGTGCTCCATAGTCCTGCAGACCAGAAATGGGGAAAAATAGCCTGACAATTTAATTTTGACCAAATCTACAGGGTGGGCCATTTATATGGATACACCTTAATAAAATGGGAATGGTTGGTGATATTAACTTCCTGTTTGTGG